>JAHWFP010021895.1:0-17840 GCA_023313725.1 Lithobius niger | reverse complement strand
CAGATAAGAATCCCCGTGATTCCAACACCCACACCAACCGCTCACTGACCATCCGTTCCATAAGTTTACAGACACAGCTAGTCAGAGCGATTGGGCGATAACTGGAAGGAGAAGTATGGTCTTTGCCCGGTTTTACAATCGGGATGACCACTGCTGTCTTCCACGCTGCTGGAATAGAGCCCTCTGCCCACACACGGTTGAACATCCCCAGCAAGAACTGCTGGGAGGCAAGGGTCAGATGTTTCAACAGTTGATAGTGAACATCATCAGGCCCCGGGGCGGACTCATGCGACTTGGACAAAGCTGAAACAAATTCCTGCCAGGTAAATGGTAAATTGTACTCCTCTAGCCCATCGGAGCGAAAGTCAAGAAAGCGAGCCTCTTCTCTACGCTTAATCCCGAGGAAACCAGGATCATAATGGTCATCACTCGAGACCCACGCAAATGCAGACGCAAGACAATTGGCGATATCTGGCACAGAAGAGATCACGGTATTCGCCACCTTCAGCTGTGAAACCGGGGAAGGCACGCTCCTCCCCGAGATCTGGCGCACCTTCCGCCACACCTGCTGAGAAGGCGTGGAGCGCGTGATCGACGAAACATAAGCTGCCCACGAAGCACGTCTAGCCTCACGGATGACATACCTGGCACGGGCACGACAGCGCTTAAACGCTACAAAGTTGCCAGTAGTCGGGCTGACCGTGAATGCACGCAACGCTCGCCGGCGGGCCTGAATGGCCTGCCCGCAAGCAGGCGTCCACCACGGAACAGGAACCCGCCGCGGCTGTGTGGACGTACGCGGGATAGTAGCATGAGCAGCAGCAAGGACCACATCAGTGAAATGAGTGGAAAGTTCATCCACATCAGAAAAGTCTTCAACCGCACGCTGAAACACAGCAGCCTCAGCAAAGGCTGACCATTCAGCACGCTTAAGCGCCCACCGGGCTGGCCTGGAAGCCACAGAACCCCCTTGTGTTGTGGACAACACAATGGGGAGGTGATCGCTTCCATGCAGATCGGCAGTGACAGCCCAAGTGAAGTGAACTGGGATGGCCAGCGAGCAAAAGGCTAAGTCCACCGCTGACCAATTGCCCGTTGCCAAGTTACAGTGTGTCATGGCTCCATCGTTCAGGATCCTTCCCTTGTTGTCAGTATTTGGTCCTCCCCACTGGACATGGTGGCTGTTAAAGTCGCCCAGCAAGAGGAACGGGGCAGGAAGCTGTCGAACCAGGTCCTCCAGGTCACCAACCCCAAAGACCTCATCCGGTGGCAAATAAAGCGAACAGACAGTAATATCCAATTGGAAAGAAACTCGAACTGCTACTGCCTGAAATCTAGTGTGCAGAGGCACACTGGCATGCGGCTGAGAGTGTTGAACCAGCACTGCAACACCACCATGTGCACGTGGCACAGGGTCTGCATCCAGACGGTAGACAGAGTAACCCCTAACAACCGGATTATCCGACGCCTTAAAGCAAGTTTCCTGAAGGCAGCAGCACAGAGGTCGCCAATGCGACAAAAGCAGCCGCAGCTCTTCTGCATGGGTCCGATAACTTTGACAGTTCCACTGAACGATGGTATGCGCAGGCATTAGGGCAGGCTTAAGACAACACTATCCTCCTCAACTCCTCCTCTGGGCGATCCGAAAACATCTGAATCCTCACCCGAATCAAAAGATGGAGTGAGGTTCAGAACAAAGTTGTCCTCGGAAGGAGAAAAAAGTTCCGGAGAATTAGAATAGGAAATCTCTTCCTGCTCCATGGGCAGAGTAGCATCACAAAGTTGAGGGGACGCAATGGACCCCTCAGCAAGCTGGCCGTTCAACGAACGTTTCACCGTCTCTCCCGGTGGAGACGTCTTCACAGGCGGAGTTGAGGCTTTACCAGCAGAAGGCTTCTTCAACGGCTTCTGTGGCGCACTCCGGGCAGGCGGAGGCTTAGCCGAAGCCTTCACCTGCCTAGGAACAGTTAGAGCATCAGGAACAGGAACAGTAACAGGAGCAGAAGCAGAAGCATTTGCAGGCTGGGCAGATGTCGACGGCACGGCAGCAACCGGGTCTGAAGGACCCAAAAGACCCTGCAAAGATGGATGTTGCTGGGTCAACAAAGTAACAAGCATGCCCACCGTCCTCGTCAAAGACCTGAGCTCAGCGCGCAAATCCGCCAAATCAGCAGACTCACTAACTGGGCCAGGCAATGACGCACTGCACACCTGGACAAAAGAACGTGTTAGCTTCGGCGCCGATAGTTTGGCTTTCTTCCGGGCCTCTGAGTAGGAAAGCCCGTTCTTAACCTTCAATTCCTGAACACGACGTTCCTCAACATAAACATGGCAGTGAAGAGGCCTGGTGCTGACCACCGCAGTTGACGCAGCGCGCCGGGGCAGCACAATCAGTGCCCTCATGGGCTGCCTGAGCACAGCTAACACAGGTTGGCTTAGCCTTACACGAACCGCTGGTATGACCAAAGCGTTGACAGCGGTAACACCACATTGGGTTCGGGACATAACATCTGACCTTCAACCGCAGGTAACCGGCAGTAATGTGCTGCGGTGCAACCGGCGAATCAAAGGTCAGGAAAAAGGTGTCAGTTGGCTGGGCACCATTCTCGCCTTTCCGCGTCAAACGCCTAACGGCCGTAACGCCTTGTGACTTGAGTTCGTCCAGGATGACATCATCACTGAGACCCCTCAAATCAAAGCACGTCACGACCCCCTTACTGCTATTTAAGGTACGATGCGGCTCCCCACGCACCGGGCAAAACCCCAGTGCACTCGCCTTCAAAAGCCTTTTTGCCTGAGCATCGTCCGCAACCTCCACAAGGTCTCCCCCAGCACGGAGCCGAGAGACACTCTTCGGATCTGAACCACAGATCCCCTTTAGCGCTTTGTGGACAGCGAAAGGACCGAGTTGTGTAACATCTCGGCCCTCACCTGTCACCACCAGGAACTTCGGGACTTGGTCCCGACCCTTACGAATGTCTGGTAATTGGGCACTAGGCCCTACCATCTCAGGTTCCCTCCTCTGGCGCTTGCTAGTGCGGCGAGGAGGGGAAGAATTTTTGGGGGAAGAAGATTTTGTGGGGGAGGGGAGGGAAGAAGTTGCCATAGAGAGCAAAAAGAAGTCGCGGCGGTGCGCCCCCCAGAAAAGAAAGCCCCGCGCGGCACTCGGGTGATGCAGGGCCGGAAGCCGCATATCCAGGGCCCTGCACCAGGAAGCTAACACCGCCGTCTATCTCGGTGAGGTGGCAGCCTAAGCATGCCGAGAGGCGAGGCCACCAAGGAAGCCGTACACACCATCTCCCTCGATAACCCAAACAGTTCGGGTCCGTGATGCAGATGGATACAGCACAAGCCGCCTCCCCACATCGACAGGACCCGAAAGGTCATAGCCGATTGACCTTAGGCCGGCTCGCCCAGGCCACCCGTCCTCCGGAATAAGGAGCCAAAGCCCGAAAGCCAGGATCTCCGCCTCCACGGATTACTAGGTTGCAGCACACGGCCAACATGCTGGGGGATGAGGATGAAAAGCCCAGTTGCCGGAATGGGCAAATCGGAATCAAACCCAAAAGGGGATTCAAACCGCCAAACATCCTCTAAGCAGCCACCCCGGGCCCGGTTTGTCTGGATGTCCCTTCACCTCTTTATGACTAGTGCTCGCGACGGGTGTTAAACCTGCCCGCCATACACACCGTAGGCGCACTTGCACACCGTAGTGTTGAGGTTGCTAGTGTTAAAGACGGACCAAAAACCCTCCGCCATGCAGACCCTTGGCACACTAGCAGACCGTGATCTTGGGTTCCCTTTTAGTCGCCTTCTACGACTTGCAGGGGTACGGTGGGCTTATTCTACCCCCAGCCCACAGGGGGGACGTAGTTCAGTAACCCACCTTTATGCATTTACGTTAAATCGGAGTGGCATGACCCGGATTCGAACCGGCTACCCAGTTCTCCCCAGATCACTTGCATAGCACCTTAATCTCTCCGTTGCACTCCAACGAAACGTAAGTCCATAAAGGTGGCTTACTGAACTACGCTTACGCTTGTAGCAGGTTGTCTTGCTTGGTATCGCTGCCGCATGTTACCAGACCGAAAATAAATGTCATCCTAAAGCAAAGTAGGAAACCCACACCCCCACTATCATTGGATCATCACATGGGTCTTTATAGGAAGATCTCGGACGGCTGTTCCTCAAAAACCGGGTAGTAAGGGTCTAATGCTTAGCAGTTTCTTACTGGCCAAATTTGACACCTAGACCCTTACAGTCAAAGCTTGTCCGTGTTCCTTACTGGTTTTGACTTTTAGATCTTTACTTTTAACTTTTAACGATACGTTTTTCTTTATTAATATAGATTCTTGCTCTGCTACTCAGGGCCGTGGTTTGGAATTTTCTCGAGGGATGTTGGTAAACTGCTAATTTTACTCCCCCCTCCGACTCCAAGTTTACCCCTCACGAAAGAATGCAGTCCATCTCTAAAACATAAACGAAAACTATACAAATTGAACTTAACAATCTTTTTTATGCCTTCTTCAGATTTAGTCTTTCTTCCTCCCCTCCGATAGCCACAGGCCTTCCGCTATAATCCTGACGACCGGTTCTTTTAGCTAACGTCTTCCTGCTTACATTAACATTTTGTTTAACTTTTAATTTGCGTTCTAGCAGACAGCTCAGGAATTAAAACAGACTCAAAGGGTGGCACATCCAGGCCCAAAAAGGCAGGTTGCCAGAATTTCACGAAAGAATTAAAATTCTGAACAAAATAAACCTATCCCAAAAAAACGTATAGACCTTAGCCTTGTGTAAAATAGGCATTAGCCTTATTAATCATTGTTTAGTCATGGGGATGGGAGGAGAAAGCGAATTGTTGAGGGTGGGGCAACACCCCCCCCCCCCCACCCACCTCACCGAAAAATGCGGCACTGCTTCCACTGATGTATTACAGCGGTAAGAAATATACACGGAAAGTTCGTCAGATTCTCCTTTACTAGCAACCTATAGGCTATGTCGTTATCCTATCGCTGGGTCAGAAGTTTCCTCCACGAAGTTTTTTTTTCTCTATTTTAAATTTGTAATTTCACTTTACCCTTCAACAATGCTTTTAACGAAATTTTTTCTTCAAAACCAGGTATTTAGAAAAATATGTGGTAGGCCCATAGGTTTAATCAAATTGCAAGTATAGACTTTAAAATCATTTCATTTAGTATTGTTATACGTTCGTTTAGTTATACTCACTGCAAGAAACTTGGAGACTACTTTTTAAACTCTTGACTTTCAGATCCCGGTCAAAGAATAGAGTGCAGTAGAGACAAAACCCATAAGTAATAGATATCCGTGAAGTAGACCCGGTTATCCCGAAATAATTGATCGTCTGCAAGTAACGGAACAGTCCAAATATCGAAGGGTGGCGAAATCGCACGAGTTCGATTTTGCTATTCCGAGATTAGAATGTTCCATTTCGAGCAAAGATCAATTATTTCGGGATAATCGGGTCTACTTCACGTACATGTGTTTTAATGCTAGGATGTGACGTCAAGCTAACTAAATCTCAAGCTAATTTTTTAAGAAGTTTGTTTGTAAATTTATTTGTTAATCATAATGTGTTTAAGAATTTTTACATGCGACTTATGCAAATTTGTGAACGGAAACTTCCGGTAGAAACTTCATGTGTACAAAGTCAGACCGAAGGGGATAGACGTTCCGTAATGCCGATGTTTGTGTTTTAAGGTAAAACTATATTTTTTCTACTTTCATGGTTTAAAGAAGATTAGAGTACAACAAGCGCTATTCGCTTGAGTCTCGCAGATTTCTAGGTGTATTTAGATGTATTTACGAGTGTCAGTAGCCTAGTTTTCGTACCGTCGGAACGAAAGGTTGGGTTGGGTCATTCCTCCATGGGCGAGGTTTTTTTTTCGTGTTAGTACGATAAATGTCGCAGGTTGCAAACGTGCCTATTTATGCTGGTTGCAATGGGGTGTGCTGTTTTGAGTTTGTGTTGAGTTCTGCAAAGTCAGTCATTTTATGTCACATGGTGGAGTAGGGGTTGTGTAGACCCCGGAAATAGTGTTAGATTATCAAAAAAGTGTGGGGGAACCAGTCCCATAGACGACCACCACCCAACGGAAGAGCAATCCAGCGCGAGCCACCACTTATCTTAGTCGGCATCTGGACGGCACAGTAGATATCGTGTGCTGCCTTGCTAGAAACTTGATAGTTTTAAGCAGCGAACTACATCATACTTTTTTGTTTTTGCGCGCGCGTGCGAAATGCAGTAAAACAATCTAACGGTTTTGACTGCTCCTTTACTTCTTGGAGGACCCGTAAAATGCTCAACATCAATTAATTTGTGGTTTTGAAGGTTTTAAGGCAAGTACAATCACCTCCTGACAGGTGGAGGACCACAACAACATCCAAATGGTAAACACAGGTATAATTTTCGGCTAAAATTTACAGTCTTGGTCACCTACACAAACATAGGAACAATAAAACAATGAGTTATGAAAATATACAGTGAGTTATTCGACACAATCCAGACCTACTTACTAAAAAACAGGTGAAACGTGAATAAAAACCGGTTACATTGCATGGCAAATCATTGCTGTTCGGCCATCTTGGATTTCAACCACCAGTGACCTCTATACAACATTAACAGGCAAAGCTTTGAATAATTTTTCCAAGTGTGCAAAATTTTTTATGGTGTTCATTGCTCTGCTATAATTTCTGGTTATGTAGTATGCTTCAAGTTGAAGACAAATTTTTCTATGGGTTCAATGCAAATAATGGAGGTACCACTGACATCTACAGAGTGGTTGTTCTGGATAGCATGTTTGGTAACAGCATAAGACTCATCTGATCTTGAAATTGCCCCACCCCCATAATTGACTTATGTTTCGGGCTCCAATTGGGCGCTTACACTGACCTATATAGATGTAGGGGCACTCCACGCATTTAATGCAGTACACTACATTCCTGGTTGTATCAATCTTGTGGTTAAACAAGGTGTCTTGCAAATTGAGGCAGGTGGGTACGACAGGACTTAGATTGCAGAGGTTACCCTCTACGTGATAAGGCTTGAATTCATCAATATACTGGGGCTGGCGGGAGCGCATCATGGTACCAATGGTGCTTACCGGTCTAGCTACAACTCTAATACCACATTTGGGAAAAATGAGGTGGGCTGTTTAAATGCCGGGAATGTATGGTAACACCGCCCAATCTAGTGGTGGAATCTCAGTTGCTTTGTGCTGGATTTGGTAGAGGGGGAGTGAGGTTGCTACTATCTTGGCTGAATGCTAGACCTTCCTGGTTGGTTTCTTTTTCTTGAAATCTGGTTAGTTCTTTTAATACCAAGTTGTCAGGGTATCCGTTGCTTGTGTACTTGTGATAAATGCGCTTGGTTTCGATTTGTTTATCTTCGATCCGTGTGCAATGTTCCCAAACCCTCTTAATTTCCCCCTGGAGTACGCCTTTCAGTATAGCTGGCGGATGTGCAGAGTTGAACTGAATTGATCTCGTGGTTTGAGTTGGCTTAATATAATGTGAAGTGTAAATTTTTTGAAGAAATCGATCTTTATGTATTTCAATGTCAAGAAATGGGATAGATCCATTTACATTTTCTTCCTCCGTAGTGAAACCTAAAGACGGGTGAAAGTCGCATAATGTGCACATGATTGGTGGAATATCTGTTTTGTTACGCAGCCACGCAAAAATGTCGTCAACGTATCGTGACCAATGGTGCAACCGCTTAATATGGGTGTCATTGACCCATTTGTCAAGTTCGTTAAGCACGATATCACATAAATACCCCGAAATTGAGGCCCCTGCTGGGACTCCGTGGATCTGTGAATAGAATACACATCCATGTTTAAAATAGTTTGTATCAAAGATTGTTTGGACAATGTTTACGACGTGCGCTGGGGTCATTTTTTCAAATCACTGTTGTGTTGGGTTTGCTCCAGTTTGGTTGCCAAAATTTGTAGAATTAGGGCCCTATCAATGGACGGAAATAAAGCTTGGACGTCAAATGAGACAAAGTAACCCCCCTCCCCCCAATCTGAAATTTCAAGTTGATCGAGCCTTTGCTTGACGGTGGTGGCGTTTTTTACGGTGTACTGGTTTCAAGCAGCCTGCTTCAAGATTGGAGCAACAAAGTCATTAATTTCAGCATTGATAGCATGTTTAGCTACGGTTATGAGACGTAGGGGGCAGTCAGGTTTGTAGGTTTTACAAGTAGCAAATACGAATGGGTATGCAGGAAATTTTACTGCCAGTGCTACTCTTTGTGCTGATAACAGCACTTTATTTTTAACCAGCTTATTTAAACACTCATTGATTTTGTTCTGGAAGCCTTCTATCGACTCTTCCAATTTACGAAAAGTGGTCCTATCTTCCAGTATGATTGCCAGTTTATTTTGATAATCGCATAAAAAATTTTGCAAACATGGAAAAATGGGAAAAATTATTCAAAGCTTTGCTTGTTAATGTTGTATAGAGGTCACTGGTGGTTGAAATCCAAGAACAGCAATGATTTGCCATGCAAAGTAACTGGTTTTTATTCACGTTTCACCTGTTTTTTAGTAAGTAGGTCTGGATTGTGTCGAATAACTCACTGTATATTTGCATAACTCATTATTTTATTGTTCCTATGTTTGTGTAGGTGACCAAGACTGTAAATTTTAGCCGAAAATTATACCTGTGTTTACCATTTGGATGTTGTTGTGGTTCTACACCTGTCAGGAGGTGTACTTGCCGTAAAAGGCTTTAAATAAACCCTTCATGCACGAATTAGGCGTGTAAAATAAACATCCCATTCATACCCTTGCCTTCATTCAAAAATGTTGGCGTTGCACGCACGGACACACATTCAGTAGACCGCCCAGAGGTCAGGTGATCCACAAGAGAATATGATGTAGTTCGCCGCTTGAAACTATCAAATTTCTAACTAGGCAGCACGCGATATCAAATGTACCGTCCAGATGCCGGCTAAGATAAGTGGTGGCTCGCGCTGGATTGCTCTTCCGGTAGTGGGTGGTGGTCGGCTGTAGGACTGGTTCCCATGCTGGTTCCCCACATAATATTGGTGATGATCCATCGGGAACCACCTCTTGCAAGAAACTATATAGTTTCAAGCGGCGAATTACATCATACTCTCTTGTCGATCACGTGATTGGATGATCACCAATATTATGTGGTTCATCACCAATATTATGCGGAGCAGCAAAGCACTGCCCTGTTGAGCACCAGGCAGATATCATATTAGTTTCTTTCCTGTAAATATAGGAAAAAAAACTAATGTATATATATAGTACGTCTCATTCGACCGAGTAATTTCATCTTCAGAATTCAATCATATGCGTAGTTGGGGTAATAATGAGTTGTCTTGCTTGATTCTTTCTACTGTATTATAGACTAGAGTAGCCACTGATTGGTATCATTTTATAATTTTACGGCTAAGTAAGTGTTTTTGTGGTTGATCCAACGGGAGCAATACGGTTCCCGACACTCGGTTGTCCGACTAATGTTTCCCGACAGGTAAGTTGCCCGAGAGTGATGTTTACCCGACAGGTGAGTTGCCCGACGGTGATGTTTGCCCGATATGTGAGCTACCCGACAGTGATGTTTGCCCGACGGGTGTGTTGCCCGAGAGTGATGTTAGTAGGGTAGTTTGCCCGTATCCACAACAGCTCGGCTACTTTCTACAATACTAATTCCTATCGTCTCATCTGTGACGTCACAGATGAGATGACGTATTGGGTTAGTGTTAGTATGACTATGCATTTTTATAGTGACTTGCACTTTTTTTATTAGATTTTGCGCGGCGTCTACCTCCTTTGAAGGTTGGAGTCAGAAAGAAAGATGGCTTCCGGTTGTAAGTAATATGTAAGGCCTGCTCGCTCTCTGATTGGTCGAGAGTCGGTCACGTGAGCGGAGGACGTTTCCGGTCGTCCCTCGAGCGGTAGGAATTGGAACTAAAAATTGAGGTTACTAACCTATCGTGTTGTCATTCAGAGTGGAAGAAAAAATAAAAAAGTCGTTTTTTCTGTCAAATATGTTTTATTACATGTTGTAACAAGAATCTCAGAATTTAATCGTCATAAAAATACAACAGTTCAAACAAAAATGACAAAATGTGTTGTTACAAGTTTGAATCAATGAAAAATAACATTGTTGATACACATTATCGGCTTTACCTTTTATACAATGTATTATCAGGTATGGAATAATGTCCATACGATAAACTCCTAATGTCATCACTTAATAGATACCGTTTATTATCGTAAGTGGTTAAACACAGTTTGTTCTGTTCTTCGGTCACTAGCTGGTGAGTTTTATTCCGAAGAAAATTCATTTTAAAACAATATACATTTTGATTATGTAGTACATCAACGTAATGTCTGTGAGTTACTTCTTGTTTCAATACACGTCTCTGGATACTTTTTCCAACAAGTTTGTTAATATCGCCATAAATCAACGAATACGTTTTAGCTTTCAAGCCACAAAATTCTAGAATGGGGAACGGAACAAGTCTGGTCTTTAAAAATACCTTACACTTTCTTGTTCCGGGTCGAGTACAAAGCATGATCTGTAGGATAATCACTCGTATCGTATCTAGCTATTGAAAACATTGTCCGATATCAATCGATTGAAATTCTTAATAAAACAATAGTGATTGTCTTCTAACAATAACAACCTTACTATTTCGTCTCCATTCCTCTCGCTAATGTAGAGTGGATAGACCTCTTTGTCAGAATAACCGTAAACGTTAATCTTTAAATCGTTTAAAATTTCAAATTTACGAACATAATCTAATGGTACTGGATAAGAGATTTCGTCAACACGTAGAGTGTGTAACAAATGCTTGTAATTGCTCACCCTATTAGGATTACCTGTAGTAGGATGTAAGGCGGCTAATATGGAATATTCAAAACATTTTAAATCGTAACACTTGACATTAACTATCGCCTTTTTATGCGCAAGAAAAGAATCTAACGGTTTGTAGCAACCTCCAGTTAAGGGTTGATATCTCGCAAAATGAAGATCCAATGCTAGAATATTCCATAAAACCCAGCCAGAACCTTTCTTTTGGTAAGGCTCTAAACGTCTTAACAAGTCCAAGTAAACCTCTTTTAAAACATCTTCAATTTGATCAAGACGTAACACTGTACGGTGTTGTACATAAATAAATGGAAATTACTTTCGAAGGAGGTTTGTGTAGTTCGAGCTTGACACTCGTCACAAGTTTAACTTGACGAAGGCTGTTATACACCTCTTCAACTAAAGAATACAACTGCTCGTGTAAACTAAACAAAAATAATTCCAAATTTGGATGAAGAGTTTCGTCGTCCGGAAACACATAACTAAATCTTGAAATATAATTCCGAAAAGAGCTTCTGGTCTTCTTGAACGAAGAGATTGTTTCACTGAGATGAATATCTGCTCTGTTCAGTACAATATGAGAACGATGACGGTGACGGTTCAATTCAATTCTTGAAACAAACCCTTCGTTACACTGACTGCAAACGTTTTGAGGAGCTGTAGGTGATGGAACATGAGCGCGTATCTGGTGAAGAAGAAGTGTGCGGCGGTTTTCAAAACGTTGACCGCAAACAACACAGTTTGCATCGGCATCGGCTGGGTGACAATTGTGCAGATGTCGCAGAAGACTGCTTTTGTGACAATACTTCGAACCACACGACTGACAAACAAACATCCTCACACGTTGAGGGCATCCAGACTTGTGCACATCGAATCGACTGGTGACAAGTCTTCAGCTGATTGTGGAGGCGTTGCCCTCAAATAACCTTGTGGCATCTGTAAAAAAAAATCATGTTACGAAATCGTAAAGTTAGAAAACTAGAACACGAAAAAAACAATAAATTGAAAAAATTACACACTTTGTCAGTCGTGTAGGGCGGTGTAACTCTATTTGTATGAGGTGATGCAAATAAAGGTGTGTCTGCTTCGATGACGGTAAACCGTCGTAGGAAGGCTACATCTTCTGGAGGTTGACATCTACTAACAATTATCACCTTGCCTTTAAATAATATCTTTTGTTTTCCAATATTGAAAGCTCTGTTATCTACCAAACGATATAGGGTCAAAATGGAAGACTGAAGGAGTTCTGAAGAACAATCTGGAATGTAGATGTAGCGATCGTCATGTCTTACACTTGTAAAAGATGCATTTGTCATGACGTAACCCAATTCGCAAATGTCTGGTAGTACCACTTCAACGAATAATGTTTTACCAATTCCACTCGAACCGTAAATGTAAACACCTTTGACTTCTCTGTCTTGCAAGGCGTTTGTTGCAAGTGCGCTCCACAAAGGTGTTGGTTCTTTTAAGAACTGTGTTTTCAACATTTCATTCTCTATCCTATTTAGAGTAATTTTTCGTGTAGTGTGATAACTTTCGTAGTAAGTTTTAATTCTGTCGTGTAACTCAAAATTGTTCAGAACAAATGGGTCAAGGTGGGTGAACGACAGACTATCTTCGCAAAATCGTACGAGCTGCATACCAAATGAAAGGTCGGGTAGGCTACATCCGAGAATTAAGGCGAAAGGATCAATCGTTGTTATATATTTTTTAAACATTCCAGCTTAAGAACGAGTAATGATCTCCATAGTTAGCTCTTTGTCGATTAAACCACCATCATCTTTAAAGCCAGCTTGCATCCCCTCGATAAAACTTTTGATTGCTTCCATTTTACACTCCACTAAAATCCTGACCAAGTGTCCTGCTAGGACGGTTTCGATGCCTATGCAAAGCATTTTCAACCTTATCATTTGCAACATGTTGTGGTATAGTGTTCTTTTCACAATATCAATTCCCTCATCGTCGCTCCCCTCCAGGCGAAATTTTATGAAACAGTGCGGCATTCTAGAAAGAATAAAGAAAATATTAAGAGAATGTTGTATAATCACATTTTAAGTTTATTAATACATTTTACAAAATTGTACACATAACGTTCACGGAAAGCTGTTTTCTTTAATTTGTTAACAATGTAATCGGGAGTAAATCCCTTGGTTCTCATAATTATGTAAAAAATACAATAATGTCCACAGGTAGAAGATGTTGGGGATTGAATTTGAAACTTGTTGCGCCAAATCTTCTTTCCATTCCAATCACTCAAATACTGTCGAATGTGGTAATTGTTTTCTAAGTTGAAGCCAAAAGAGTAAAAAAACTCAGAAGTCTTAATTCCATTCTTCATTTTATGCAATCCGATGACAGACCAATGGCTTCCCGACGAAGTGCACGTGTCATGATTAACGACTAGAAAGGATTCTTTTCTATTAGTTACAACAGGGAAGTGGTTTGCGGGATATGTTCCCAGGAAATTTGGACATCTACTTCTCAAGATGTCATTGATCTGCTTCGTGTTCATCCTTCCAGGAAAACTTCACGATCAAAAGTAACTTCTAAAACCTTCGGTATCTCGTAATAAATCAAAACGTTAGTCGCTTTTGCGAGAGCAGCATCAAATCTAAGTTCTATTCTGACAACACCTTGTCTGTTCAGTGAAACGTGAGAGCTTGAATTTCCGGCGCAACCATCCGGAGTCAGATCATAAGCAAACATGCAAAGTTTTGTAGCAAAATCTGTAATCTTGATGCCATTACCTACGTTTTGAAATGATGTGTCTAATCCGTGAAATAAATTCATGTAGGCTCGGGTGTAGGTCATGGAACTAAAGTCAGGTTGTAGTGGTTTGTCTTTTTGTTCCCCGTCTACAGTGAGCGATAAGTAGTTCAAACCGTGATTTTCAAATATCCAAGGATCTTTTTTATAAACACCCGTGTACGTTTCGTTGTCAACAAAACAAATCAAAACAAAAGACGGCACCTGTCCTTGAAAAACGTTGTCAATAAATGCCGAAGTCATTCCGCTAGAGACAGTTTGTATTTTAATATCACTGCGAACAAAAGAATATTTTGCGCTATTTTCTTGTAGTGTTGTCATGTGAGATGCTAGAATGGATGGGGAGGGTCTAACCTTTTTTACAAACAAAGCAGCTGCTTCGATTTGTATTTTTGGTTTCAAAGTAGCAGCAGCAGCATTGGACAACTTAAGCGAAAATTCAGGCTTTGATAAAACGAAACGAAACTTTACATTAACATTGCTCAATAAAAGTTTCGACAAGTTGCAGGCTTCAGTATGAATTCGCCCCATTAACTCTATACTTTTAGAATTTGCGATAGCAGTTTTCCTGTTATCTGCAGTATTCCACATAGCAGCTCCCAACTGACAGTCTTTAGCTTCATTAGAGTAACTGAGCAACGTTTGCAGGTAAGCTTTATATCGATAGGTGTCGCTACCTCCAGAAATCAGCTTCCCGTTGAAATAACAGTCCACTTGTGAAAAAAGAGATTGTAGAAATAGGTTAGTAGGCGTTATGAAAGCGCTCAATGCATCAGTAAGATCTTCTCCAGTGGCGCTGACAACTTTCAGTTTTAAATAAATACATGTTTGCGCCAAGTCCAAATAGTCTGCTGTTCTGTCAATCTGAAATTCTATAGTTGAACTAGGCGTTGCAATAGGGCGGTATTCGACATACTGATTGCGTTCTATGGACACTTGTGTTGGTGGAACTTCAAATATGTCCAATTCTGATTTCAAACACTCACAAGATGTAGGATGAATGAAAGACATTTTTGTTAAAAAATGCTATCTCGAATCACTTTCTTATTTTTTTCCTTCTTTTTAGCTACTGTAACTGTTCGTCGTCTCTTACTAGTATTCCTCTTGGGAGAGTTGCATCTTCTCTTGCGTCCACTACCAGATTGACTGAACCTAGCCTTAACATCGCCTAATATTTGTTCACCAGTCTCCTGTAACCTATCCTTTGCACTCTGTTTAAAATTTTTACCGGCAATTAAATCTTGTGCGATATTACTTCCGGTTCCTAAAGCTTTGCGTCCTAAATAGCTGCCGACTGAACGAACGAAAGGCATAGCATATTTAGATATACTAGAAAAAGGTTAGCAAGGCCATGACCAGCCTGGAATCTTGCTCCTGAATAAACGTTTAAACCACCTGCTTGTCTTCGATAGTGAGCTGTATAAGGGCAACAGGAAGCCATTGTTTCGTTCACGACCTTTTCCGTCTGATGTGCAAAGTGACAATGGTGTGGCCTTGGGAAGAGAACGGTATTATATCCCCATAGGCGTCGCAAAATTTAATTTCTATTGTTTGCACGTTATGTTGTAACAGCGAATAAAAATGGGGAGAAGTAAAAATAACGGACTGACTCGTGCCTGACTCTCCTATAACGTTAGTTATTCTTAACAATTGGGAGTAACTGTTGCCAACAGGCCTCGGATTTATTATATTGGTATAAACCCAAATATAATCTGGAAGGTTGTTGTTATCGTGAGGCGAAGGATTAACTGCTGTGACGGTTAATTCAGCTCGAGTTTTATAAGAGATGCTTTTATCTAAAACAACTACAACACCCCCCATTGTTGCGAGACTTCCATCATCGCGATAGGGGTAAAGTGGCAATTGATTTGGTTCAAAACCTAACCTGCGAGCCATACGGTTTCCCATTAATAATCGAATGTACAGATTAGTAGTTGGTCTTATGTCATTATGAATGACGTAACGTTTTATACTGCTATTGTAACTAATTTTAGGTCTTTTTCTCTTTTCGTAATCTGCATCATGAAAAGGATGTTCCTTTCCTTTATAATCTTCAAATTTTGATCTCCTAAACTCTGCTATTTCCTTATTTATCGCTTCTACGAGGTCACTAGTTGTGTCATAGCTGATACCACCGCTGGTGCATTTTAGTTTGTATTCAATGGCTGTAGGCGTCATTATATCTAAATTTAAAACATTTAAGATTACATCGTCCTCGCCAGCTCTCATTACGAACGGTTTATAGTCCATTCTTAAAGGAAACTGCATCTCTACTAAGGCAACCTCGTATTCGTTTGAAAGATGAAGCATTTCTGGCAGATAATTTTTGTAATGAACCAGCGTGTTATCAGGATAGACATCAAAACTACCATTAGAGGGAAGTGTTATGTAGAGATTATCAAGTAGGTCCATCTTGAACGATATCAGTCACCCAACTATTAAATTGCGGACCCCACCCTGCCCATTTAACGTAAAAATGAGTCACACCTGCTACTTTTTTTTTCTCAACACACGTTCTATTCTGTAAACATTGTCTAGTTTTACAATAGGTTGCAGTTCCTGGCTGTAAAAAGTCCCTTTTATGGGTTCAGATTGGTAGTCCTTTATCGTGTAAACAGGTGTTTTGTAACGTTTATTTTTAATTTTACTGGCTATTGTAAAAGTTTCCCCAGTCCACTTTGGAATGTACCCAGGTGTAAAGACGTGTCTGATTTTTGGTATGCGCACTAACTGACCTACCTTCAAATCATTCCACCACCATACAAATTTTTATAAGCTTCGCGTTCCTTTTTTCTAGTTGTAATTTCGGAAGGTCTAAACTTAATGCTACGATGAACAGAATTATTGTGAGAATTTACAATCTTATCTAAAACATCTACATAATTATATGTACCTGTATATGTAAACCAACGAAATATACGACTTTTCACCGTTTTTATTGTTCTTTCGGCGATTCCTGCTTTAATTGAGCGATTATAGGTGTGGTACCATTTAATATTAAGAGAGAGAAGTAACGTTCTGACAGCTGCTGAGCAGTATTCTAAGCCTTCGTCGGAATGAAGGTACTCTGGTTTTTTATCTTTGAACAGTTTCTTTAAACCGGAACCATAGCAGTTGCTGATTTGTTTTTTAAAGGAACAGCTCTGAGATATTTAGTTAACACATCAATTGCAATCAAAACGTATTGAAAATTGTTATTGAAAGGAGCATATTTCTTTAAGTCAATGAGGTCTGACTGCCATATTTGATCTTTTCGATAAGCTATGAAAGGGTTACGCGTGAACTTGTGTCTAATGTCTTTATGCAAAGTATAAGCATCTTGAGATTTTAAGAATTCGTCTACCTGCTTTCTACTAAAGCCATATTTTTTAGCTTCACCATATAACCTCTCTTTACCCCCTAATGACCCTGGAGAATTCGGGTCAAAGTAGATTTCTTTTAAAGTCATCATAATCAGAAGTATTGACTATCATCAAACCACCCCAAATCTTTCTCAACTGGTTTCTTTGGTTTTGTATACTTTCTTCTTCGCGTTGCTATGCGACCTAATAAAGTATTAAGAGATTGCCAGCCTGGTAGTTTATTAGCAACACGTTTTGCATGCTTTGTGCGCGAGAACAAGCCATGCACTAAATCGGCGACATTCGAATTTTTAATAGGTCGTCCTTGAAATAATAACTCACCCCTTTCGTTCCAAGAAATGTCACCTTCTGCCAAACGTTCGGCTACAACCGATCTATAATTAATAGGAACCGTTTCTACCAATTCGTCAATGCTTGGTTTTCCGGCCGATGCACCATCTTCACTGTCGCTAGCCTCAGTCTGCTGTGGTGTTGATTGAGAAGTTGCAACCGTTTTTAAAGTTGTTGTTGGCGGATTTAAAGTGCTAGTGCTACTAAAACTAACTTGTAAAGGTTCCTTTACTTTAGCTTGTTCACGATAATTCAAGTAGCGCTGTAATATTTGTTGATACAACACAACCTTCTGATGGTCGTCAACATTATCTTGCTCTAAAATACTTTCCATTTGTTGGTCTAAATCACTGAGAGGTTTTTCAAAGGGCCTAACACCAGGATAGTTAGTTAACATCATTTTTTTATACATTGTTAGCGTGAAAAAATACTACCCAATAAACTGATTACTGGAGGGATTAATGCACCAAGAAAACCTTCACCTTTTTGATTTAGGGTTTTTACTTTTTTTTT
>JAHWFP010021894.1:0-13960 GCA_023313725.1 Lithobius niger | reverse complement strand
TAGCGTAAGTAGTCTTAAGTAGCTGTAAGTAGTGGTTAGTAGTGAGCCCATAGCGTTAAGGCTTCTAGGCTCAGTGAAATAAAAGTAAAAAAAAAAAAAAAGCAGGCATTGTTAACAATTCCTGCGTACCAACCTATGACGTCAAAATCACAACAATGATTTTTCTTTGAATCTGAACTCTTGAGGTATAAACAAACATCGTCGTTTCAGCCATGAACTGTAGTGAAGACGGGAGTTTGTTTCAAATATACGAGTTGTAAAGCCCATTATGAATACGGGCTAATCTAGAAGTCTACTAAGTCGGAGGTGAAGCGAATGTGTGCGTATCTCTTCCCCTCCATCATGAATCCCTCAAAATCCTCGCACTGCCCTCTCTTTCCCCTTTTCTTCCCCTCCTACTAAATAAGTTTGCATCTGAATTTATTTCTTTTTGGTTAGCAAGTTAAAAAAAATTATGATTATGCATAGCGGAGAGCCAAGCTAAAACCAAAGAATTTATGAGAATGAAGAGAAATGACACTGCAGATCCGAGTTCTATAACGGCCGCATAATACGTGAAAATATTTTTGGCTAGTTGGCCGCGCAATGTGCTTCACTGCAGTCCCGGATGCTACGACGGCTGTTTGTTTAATTTCAGAGAATACTAGGTTTGTTTACAGAGTTTTGAAACAAAAACAACTGTTCTGTTTCCAACTATTTTAAACAAACTATTTGAAGTGAGTATCAATTCAAAACTGCGGACTGGGGTTTGCTTGTTATCGGTAGCCTACGCAACTTTCAAGGTATTGCTCTCCCAAAAAAAAACACTTTTTCTCCCCGAAAGAGCTTCAATCTTACAAAAGCAACTGTAAAAAGAGTCAACTTTCCGGCACACATGTGAACTAGCATTGAGACCACTACCATACCTAGGTCACTGGATGACCGGGGCACAATTTTAATACACAGAGGCCTCCTCCTCCTACCCCTCCCTCCCCGGTTGATATACCAGAGTAAAACTTTAAACTGAAGCTTAATCACCCTTTGACATAATATAATATCGCGGCAAAAAATCACGTAACATCTTCATCGTTTTGAGTCACCCAAATCACCCAACATCTTCAACTGCTGTGCAGTTTTGAGTCTTGCCTAAACTGTATACAGTCTCGTTTCAAGTAAAGGCGTTCTTGCTTTACTGTACGGCTGCAGTATGTTTTCAGCGGTGAGATTTCGATATTAATCAATGAGCCTCAACAGCCATTTTGCCAATTCGCCAACCTAACTCGTTGTGTCTTTATTACTTCCCTCAGTGAGGCGTGGCGAGGTGAGGACAGGGGTAATCTTCTCCCTTCTTACTAAAGGCCTTGGTTGAGCCAGGAGTGGAAGCACGCAATTTTTACCACAGTCCGCCTTGGCTTGAAAAAAATTATCTCTTTTTCCGCAACTGCGGAGTTACAACATGCCTGGACTAATCATAGTCCGAGTAATATTTTTCGCACTGATGTATTAGGTTAAAACCTACACAGCGCATTTTTAACGTGGGTTTTCTTTGAAAATAGTAATGACTAGCGATTCCACAGTTGGCCGCATTTGGTAGCAATTCACAACGATAGATGGTCAAGCAGTAATATTATCATACACACTCCTTCATACCCCTCCTGTCAATACATTCCTATAATAGGAATTGTTCACCCATTGTGGCTGCATCCAACAGCAGCAGCGATGTGTCTGTTTGACCATCCACCTTGATCCATCATATTTCCGATGCTGTGCCTCATTTAAGGCCACTCATTTGCTTCGGTAAAGCCTTCCCCACAAATAAGTAAATAAATAAATTTGTCAACGAATATCTTCTACTGTCAATTGGAAAACGTGATGCGTCTACTTTTAGGTGTCGTTTTATGTGACAAGTCTTTTAGTTATAACAGATTAATTTCCGATTAATTTCATGAATATTTTATGTTTAGTTAATTTCCCATTTTAGAGAAATGCCGTGGCCAACGTTTCTGACTTTATAAACTTAAATCCACAAATAGGGCGTAGAATGAATGTGGCCACTTTTAAATGAATTGCATAATTCTTTCAGAAGTTATCGTGGACGCAGTCCGACATATGCTTAAGACGGAAGCTCCTTATAAAAAAGAAACAATACCAATGCACACGCCATATTTACATTCACTGGCTACTTGTTCTTTGCGATGAACCGTGAATGCAACAATGAAGTAGCAACAGCTCACCAACTTGTTCGAACCATAAACAATAGTTAACTGTGCGTTTAAGCTATTGTTGCACCAGAAACAGTTAGGCGATAAGATGCAAACTGCTGCGCCTTTAGAAGTGGGTAAAATTTAATGTCCAATACTGTACAAATGTACAACGATTGTTGACCAAATTTTTTTCGTGGAAGCCTCTAACTTTTCAGGATCGTCCATTAACAATGGTTAGCCGGCAACAGACCAACAAGGAACAAGTCAGTAAAAACTGGTTGATGTTCTCTGTAACAATCCGCAGACACACGCAGCTTTGCTCAAAAATTGTTGTCGATCAACAGCCACGCAAAATACAAGTATAGTAGTAACACTGTAAGGTTTGACCTCTTCTCTCACTTAAAGCCGAAATTTCGATGCTTAATTTCTCCGCTGTCTTTCTGCATTTTCCACTGAAATTTGGTATATGAGCTTTATGGGACTTGGCCAACACGTGATCAAAGTGGGGGTAATGATGCACTTCAGATCACATGATGAAAAGTGGGGGTGTCTCTTCTATTTTTTCGTCAATCTGGAGGAGGGTGAGAAAGTGCTAGTCCTATCTTCTATGACGTCATTTCCTATCACGTGATCAAAGTGGGGGTAATGACTTCACTTCCGGTTTTCGTCGATCTGGAGGAGGGTGGGAAAGTGATAAGGATGAGTAATGACGTCACAGGAGGTGTGACTATGACGTTGTTACCACCACTTTATAGTTTTCATCGATCCGGAGGATGATAGAAAGTGCGTCTTGGAAATTTTTCCGTCCTTTTGTTACCTCCCAGTTGATAGGACGCAATAACTACATCGTGTTGCTAGACAAAACTCCCAAGTCTGTAAAGTTTTGTTGTATCGTCCTCTTTTCATTTTCGGTTATAATTTCTATCTCCTTCAATCCCCCTAGAATTTGCATAATTTCCTCTTCATGATCAACTCTTTCCCTCAACAATAATCCTACCAAGACTCTCAGCCTATTCACTAACGCATTCGGGTTGTTGTAATCTACTTCATCAGACTCTGTTTTGTTCAACCATGATTCTTTCAACTCCAAATTATCCAGCTCGTCCGACCTTGATTCATTCATTTCCGATTCGTTCGTCCCAGATTCGTCCGGTCCCAATTCATCCGACCCCGATTCATTCGACTCCGTATCATCCGACTCCATATCATTCGACCCTGATTCGTTCGACTCCGATTCCTCGTAATCTTTTTCATCTTCCATTTCTTCCAGCCAACCACTTTTCTCCTTCTTTATTTCCTCCCAAATTGGTTTGATAACACGCACGTACTTGTAACCACGACTCGATTTGGGCTTTCCAAAGTAGGGGTCGTAATTTTGATATAAAGCATTACTGTCTTTCAGAATCGAGCCGTATGATGCTAAGACTTTAGGGTCGTACGTTTCGTACTGCAAGACTTTTTGAGTCAGTAAACTCCACAGCTGGTTTCTTCCTCGGTACTTCTTTCCTTCCAACAATATGTCATTCTCCCGTATTTTGATAGTTTTGTTACCAATCATGAGGTCTCCCGTGTCCATGTTGTACCTAAATCCAAACACATAATCGTTTTCTTTCGGCATTTTGAAAAATCTGTGCAAATAATATCTCTAAGTCTCCCCCAATCTGTGACCCTTCAAAAGAACCTTTAAAGAGCGAAATGATGCTGGAGGAACTCGTCTCACACCCGATGTAGTGGAGATTCCCTACTCAAATGGTGCATGTAGCACTGCCCAACTGCACCAGGGTTGGGAGGCCGTGTGTTCGAGTCAAGAACTGCATCTGGACTGAATTTTCCCTATAAGGTGCTTGTTGACTGGAAGGTCCGGGTTGATTAAGAGAGGTCGAACCAAAGACGATGCAAACGTTTAGGTTACACTTCGGACAGACCTATTTTCATTTCTAAAACAGACTTTTCATCAATACGCAAAAGACTGGTCTAAAAACTGTCAAAAGTTCGATCAGGCAAACTAATCAGAAAGCAATCAACTAAACCATATGAAGCCTGAATCGAAGCCAGTAGTGGGAGCAAAGTAAAAGATATGGCTAGTTTATCTAATATGACTACGAGAGAGTTGGTAGAGAGTTTGGTTACGTCTGCGGATTGCCGATATCGAGCTGCCGATATGAACACCTGATTGGTTTCTCCAGATCTCAGAAATGATTGTAATACTCAAGACGAAGACCTTATATTTGATTGTCATTTTTTAGTCTTCTGTACAGCCGCACCGGGGCAAAAATACACCACCTCAGTATTTGCCATTGATTTTGATACAGTCTGTTAACGTTGCCTGGACAACGAGAAGAATTGTCGGGAAGAGAAAATACCTTGACTCTCTTTGGTTGCACTTTTAAATGTTTTAAATAAATCAGCACAAATTCATGTAAATTATATAAAGGAAAGACGAAAACAAGCCAAACAGCAAAAATAATACACTAGAATTAACGTAGTACAGTGAGTCACCTTTGGAGTGGCATGACCCGGATTCAAACTAGCAACCCAATTCGTCTCCAGATCACTGACAGAGCTGTTCGGCTTGTTTTCTTCTTTTCTTTTATATGTTTTTAACCCACATTGATTTATTTTTTTAAAGTTTAATATGTATTCAAGGTATTCTCGCCCATTTTCATTTGTCCTGCCAAAAGTTCGTTGTCTGTGTGTGAAAGTTCTGTCCTCATTGTTGCCACGCAACGCACAAACATGCACATCAAAAAGCACAAACACGGAATACGATAAGGCATTTTGATCATCAGTAGCCTACCAAGAATTTTAGCTTCCCGCAACACGTTCAACTATTTTCAAAGGGTTTCAAAGGGTTTAACGAGCGTTAACCACTCCTGGTTAACCAGGAGTGGTTAACTATTTTCGAATATTTACCAATAATGCAAAACAATGGCCCGTTATTTCAAGAACGTAACAATACCACGTTCTTTCAAAGCATAGAACGTCTGCCAACAATAGCCGACAATGGGAACGAGCTCTTCGCCGTAATGGGCATTAAGTCGGATAATGACCGAAAACCTTGTGCATTCCTAAACATTAATGCCCTTTTCGGCGAAGGAAAGCCCAGCTGAAACAATACGCAACAATGTAAAAACCCATTGTTGCCAGGAAAGCCCGCACTTTCATCTGAAGGCGGGAAAAGTGCGGGCATTCCCTAGGGAATGCCCGGGGTTTGAAAAACTGCTTATTTTAACAAAACAAAACAAAACAAAAAAAAACACGTTTGAAGTAGCAAAGCACTATATTACAATGCCGTTACAATTACAAAAGATTACGTAACGATTGTAAAAATGTTACAGTTTTTAATCACCAAATGTTTAACCGGGTTTTCATTTGTAACACTCCGGCCTGATACTTTTGCTACGACGTTCAAAATACCGATGATATTTGCTTGCATACAACGGCTACTTTTCTTGTACTGTTGTAAGGATTTCAAGTTACGGTGGCCAGTTGTTTGCACAATGAGCTACTCTTCTACGTTGGGTCAATACAAAGTTGTTGCTGGCATGAATGTTGTGATTGCTTAATTAGTCATCCAACTTAGCAATTGGCACCTGTTGCAACATTTTCGACGATGTTGCCCGGAACATTTTTACCGACGGGGCGGTTGTAATACAAAATGTTATTACTGTATTTCTTTTTGGGGCAATAATACACAACCTCAGTATTTGCATTTAATTTTGATACAGTCTGTGCACGTTGCCAGGACAACGAGAAGGATTGTCGGGAAGAGAAAATGCTTTGACTCTCTTTGGTTGCACTTTTATATGTTTTAAATAAATAAGCACAAATTCCTGTAAATTACATGAAGGAAAGAGGAAAACAAGCCAAACAGCGAAAATAATACAATAGTATTAACGTAGTACAGTAAGCCACCTTTGGAGTGGCATGACCCGGATTCAAACTAGCAATCCAATTCGTCCTTAGATCACATAGCTGTTCGGCTTGTTTTCTTCTTTCCTTTTATATGTTTTAACCTACGTTGATTTATTTGAAACGTTTAATATGTATTCAAGGTATTCTCGCCCATTTTCATTTGATCTGCCAAAAGTTTGTTGCCTTTGTGTTAAAGTCCTGTCCTCATTTTTGCCACGCAACGCACAAACATGCACATCGAAAAGCACAAACACGGAATACGATAAGGCATTTTGATCATCAGTAGCCTACCAAGAATTTTAGTTTCCCGCAACACGTTCAACTATTTTCGAATCTTTACCAATAATGTAAAACAATGACCCGTTATTTCAAGAACGTAACAATACCACGTTCTTTCAAAGCATAGAACGTCAGCCAACAATAGCCGACAATGGGAACGTGCTCTTCGCCGTAATGGGCATTAAGTCGGATAATGACCGAAAACCTTAAAACCTTGTGCATTCCTAAACAATGGCCCTCGGGACGCTGCGCGCCCTCGGGCATTGTTTAGGAATGCCCGCGGTTTTCGGTCATTATCCTTTACATGGCCCTCGGGATGCTGTGCGCCCTCGGGCAGTGTTTAGGAATGCCCGCGGTTTTCGGTCATTATCCTTTACGAATTAAACTGTAGGTTTGATACTGAACTATTTTTTATTTACTTTAAATTAATCTGCAAATTTAGATGCAAACGTTGTTTACGTTATACTTTTTGGAAACTTTTTGTCGAAGTGTTTACATTCTTTTTAAGACGCTTCAGAGGAGGATATATCAAATAGCTGCTGGTTTACAAAATACAAAATACAAAATAATTAAACAAATGTGCAAAATTTAAATTATGCTGAAACCAACAACGAATTTTTCTACAGTTTAAAGTAAAGTTAAACCCTCCCATCTTAAATTTCAGTACCGTTAATTAAGACACTTAAAAAATATGTGAGAGGTACGAAAACCACTCAGGCTTTATAGTTATTACGTAGTAATGTGTCTAAATCTTCATTCTAGCAGATGAATTCTTCGTTCGTGCGGTCAACACATGAAAGTCTCGTTCGTGTGACGTCACACTTCATCACCCGTTGGCGCATGCGCCTAACAAGCTCAGGCAAGATCGGGCTCGGCACTCACACTACACTCCTCACCACTACAGTGTGCTAGCGAAGAACAGCAGCACGGATGCTTTTCAAATGAAGCGTGTGCCCCCTAAACTCCTTCTCCCTCCCCACGACCAACATTAGTGGACACTGTCCAATCGTTTATCTGCCCCCATTTTGCGTTGAGTGGATTACCGCCTAGCTGAACGAACTTTTACGAGTCTTTGTAGCGGTAATATTCATGGTAGCTACTTTCTTGAATACTTTAATTTAATAAATCATGGAGAGATTGAGTTTTGGTTCGCGCTGCTATGGTCAGTGCGGGCCGGTCGCGCAGCCGCCATGTTAGAAGAACAAACCGGCGCGCACTCGCTAGTATGCTACGATGACGTCATTCCTCCAAGGCCCAAGGTGATGAAGTGTGACGTCAGTACCATGCGAGGAAATCGCGTTCGCTGTCTCGCGCTGTGGAAACATCAAACTTCGATTCTAAATTAACTACTGCGTCATTAATACGAATGTTGGAAACTTCGCGCAACTTGCATCTTGTTTTTTCGTACTTAACTAACAATAGTGAAATTTAAGATGGAATGGTTTAGCTTTACTTTAAGCTTAAAAAAAGCCCAGTAAGGGCACATATATTACACAAAAGTGCAAAGTTTCGGGGATTCCTTCACGCCGTTTTCAGGTGCAATTTTAAAAAAATAATTGGCTGTAAAGCTTCGTATACACAACATGAAACAGAAATCACGACTGCTGCAAGTTCATTTTAGTATACAACATGAAAAATTTAAATACTAAAAATGAACCCATGCTGGTTTTGTCTAAACAGGCGAGGAATGGGAGACCCACAAGTCGAATTCTTTCTGGCAAGTGCAGAAAAGATGTGAAGCATACTGATTTCGTATATTTATTTTATACTGGTTTTATACTGGTTGGATACCAAGTCAATTTTCATGGATTGGTTCATTGCGCAGTGACCACAAGAGAGCTTTTAATTGTGGATTCGTCCATAGTGAGTTTCAAGGATGGGCGAAACCTGTTAAAAAAATTTAGAGCAAGGTTCTTGTCCGTAGAACGAAGTAACACAATGCTGTCGATGAGCACCTGGTCTAGTTTATGGAGGACAAATTCAAGGTGGATTAGCAGGTAGTGACGCTTTTCTGTAAACTTGTCATAAACTAATATCCTGCTTTCACCAAGGGCACCAGGTCAGGCAGCATTTGTCAGGTTCTCGCAGGAAGCAAAACCTAAAATAAAAAATGTCAGCATCGTTGCTATGATAACCATGGCAATAGGGACAATACCTGCGAAAATTTACGAAATACTTGTGCGTGGGCAACATCTGAAGTTGAAGAACTTATTCTGTGTTCGATTCAAATTATATATAATTCGTACAATAATCGTAAACCACGGAAGAAGCTTCAGCCTGAACTCGGACGTTCTCGGAACACAAAACCGTGCGTTATACTTATCTTGACTCGAAACGACCACCCGTTTTAAAATACAATGTTGGATTTTAAAAATAAAACTTGATCATCCAATTCTGATCTTTCTTAAAATTATTTTAATGTCCTTATCCGAATTATGATATATTTTATGCGATTAATTATGTGTTCTTATCATAATCAATGTTTTAGTGACGCTAAATACTTTTGATCCCCATGATGCTTTGCGTTTCCTGTTACTTGACGACAGTGCCCTCTGGCGGTAAATCTCTGAAATCAGGTATTAGTTCCGTCCAAATGTTTACCGTTGTGAGAGAAAGAGTGGCACTACGTATATATTCTTCTACCCTGGACTATATCATCATGCTAGGTACTAAGTGGGCTTCCCACAACGACACCATTTTGATGTTGAATAAAAAAGCTTCTCATAGTGAAAATAGGTGGTTGTAAAAACCACTTGTATGGCGTCGAGAAAGCGGGGATGCATTAGAAATAAGTTTGTCGTGAATATACTTTAAAATAAAAGTCAAGATCTAGAGATGAAAACATTGAAATTATGTCAAACAAAACAACTCCATGGCCAAGAGGGGCTGTGTAGTTTCCCAGTCTGAACTTAAGAGAGTTTGGTGTGGTGTTGGTCCCCTTGGATGGCTTCTTTTTTTTTAAATAGTTGCTAGCAGGTTGGCGAGTGGCAAGTTAGGCTCTTTAAGAGCCTAAGTCGACGCGTAAAATTGGTTTCATGCGTATTAAGTTGTCGAAATATACAGGGAGGAAAGTGATCAGTTTTTTGTAGTACCGTACTCAAGTGCAATAGGCTTGAGTTTTTGTTTTCTATACCATAGGCGAGGAAGCGACGTTTAACGCACACAATAGCTTCAGAGTGTGGGATTCATCCCTACAAAAATGAGATTATTAGCAAGTTCAGTTAAAATGTGTGTATAAAGGGTTGGACTTATACGGTGGTGGTGCGTTTATTTGCTTTACAAATAGCAAATTCGGAGCAGGACTTAAGATTTCGAAGTTTGCTTTTTTTAAAGCAGATAAATGCAGACAAAATGTTGATATACAAGCCAACCCTTCATAAGCAAAACTTAACTGAACATGCCAATAATTCCATTTATGTAGGTCTAAAGTACCGCCCACGCTCTGAAGCTATTGTCAGCGTTAAACGCTTTCTCACCTATCTTACAGAAAAGTAAAAACTCAAGCCTACTTCAGTTGAAAACTAATTTTAAAAATGATTGCTTTCCACCCTGGACATTTATTTCCACAAATTAAAACGCATCAAAGCCAGTTTCCCATTTGTATTAGCACGCCGCCGAAAAAACCTTCGTTTTCACGGCAAACAATTTTTTTTTTCTTGAGCGCACAAAAACGCAAAAGACCTCGGTCTTCTCCCCTCAGCCATTTTCGCAATAATGGACAGAAACGGACAAACTCTTCAACCCTTAATAGCTGCAGTCTTCAGCTATCGACTGGGGAAAACCGAATTTGAAAATTCCTTCTAGAAGATTCAGAATCCACATTTAAAAATCTCACAAAACCAACCGCAGTGCTCACCATTTCCGGCCGGCATTATTGGAACTCGTTGTACATTTGTAATTTACTTTCGTTATTCTTTTCGGGGAAAAAAAACCCATATACAGTAGCTTAGTTGTGCATTAGGAGAGGCTTCCTTAATTGGTATTTAACCTCATATAAATGTGGATACAGACATTTTAGGTGTGATTTTTTTTATTGTGTTTGTCTGCAGCAAATCTTATGAAAAATTTCCGCTAAGATCAAAAACTGTCTTTTAACTTAACAGTTAACCATCCAACTTAATTAATGCGTTATAGTCTATTTAATCTTTTTATATATTCTTTTGCCCCCAGGAACGCTACCATTAGTCCGAAACAATTCGACATCGGTATTCTCACGGACAGGAATTTTTGTGTAAATATTTTTTCCTTAAATCTCCGAAAAACTCCGACTGTGACCATCGGAATGTTGCCACTAGCTTTTCTTTCAATTAATACGAATTATCTTGCAAAGATCAGTTCCCAAAGCCAACCAAAGTCAACCTGGCATTAAAATTCCGTCTCTCCCTCCCCCCCCCCAACCTAGTTGTGGTGTGTAACACTGCAGTTTACAGTTAAAGCTTGATAAATTTAATAGTAATGATTTATTCATTACCCAACCCAAACTACTAAGCTTTAACAAGAGCCATTTCACAAAGTTTTCATGTAAATATTCAATCCATAGTCCATATTCTAATAGTCCATATTCTAAAGGCCTTTCCCAAAGTTCACTTGAGTTAAAATCAATTTGACCTATCTTTACATGTCCCTACTCCTTCAAACGGCTCTGCACCAAAACTCTTTGCCAAACCGACTTTTCCATTGTTTTCCTGGCCCTCCACCAATCAGACCCCCGCAGCTATCCTCGACGTCCGCGCTTTCCCCCCTCTCCAGCATAAAAAGCCCCAACAGGACAACTCAGTCAGCATAGCTCACAGATCTCTCAAGCTAGAAGGGTTACGCCAGTCGGGAGTGGAGACGTCACGTCCGAGGATGCCATGCCGGGCAAAATGGTAGTGGTTCGTATGTTTATAGTTTAGCTTTTGAAAGTTTAATTTAGGACCCCTTATTCTAAATTCATAGTTTAAAAGCTTAACTTAACTTCTAGCTATGGAAAATTATGAGGGGTGATGCCATCGGCATTTCTGGTCCCCCACCCCCATAACATCATAGTGGTTCTCTTACTAAAAACCGAAACTCTTTCTTGTTTGTTTTAAATTTAATTTTAATTTAAACACTGGACGGTTTGATCTTTGTGTAAGATTCACTGGAAAAATGACTTCAATGTGTACTTTATAATCAAGCCGAGGCTTTTATAATTTTAGGAGTTTTTTAGCAACAAAAACTCTGGGAGGTTTGATCTTTTGTCTAAACACTTAGAAACATAACTGTGAAACGGTTGATCTTCTTGCCTGTAGAAACATACTGTTTGATAGATTGTAACTAGAGGACGCTGTTCAGTCTTGTGGGTGTCTCAAGAGAGAACTCAGTATTTTACTTTTTCTAGTCTGAAAGTTTGAGTTTTATTCAAAGCACCAGATGTCGTTTTGTTTGATAATGTGAATTTCTTGTTGTAAATTCAAGCATTGTTGCTTTTAAGATTTTATTCAAAAGCTCTTCTAGTGAACGTAAATGTAAAGTGTTCTTTTCACATCCTCTGTTTAAACTTCAGTTCGTTTGTTAGTGATTAATTGTTTGAGTATACACTAAATATGTAGCCCATTTTAGCTTTTTATCCCCTGTTAAACAGTTAACTAATTTCTACCGTTGGTGGCAGTGAATTACCAGTAGCGTTAAGATTAGGCCCCTTTAATTAGGACACCGACGCTTCATTGCCCATGCTGGGACAGTTGCCCATGCTGTGCTTATATCGTAAAAGTAGTTATAAATGCCGAAAACCTTAAACTGAAATCTCCGTGTCAACCAAGGAAACCGGGCGCGTTACAAGCACCTCAGCCGTCGTAGCATCCGCCGTTACACATTCCGTCTTTTTACGAGTGGAAAAATGAGTGCTGCCACTCGCCAAACTGCTAGCACCGGGTTTTAAAAAGCTAGCCAAGGGGATCTATATCATATCAATCTATCTTAAGATAATTTCAGACCTGGAAAACTCCACAGCCCCTCCTGGCTATGGCTTTGCTTTGTTTGATGAAATGTCAATGTTCCTACGTATAGCTCAGACTTTTATTTTAAAGTGTATTCACGAGAAGACTTGTTTCTGATGCATCGCCTCTCACCGAGTTAGGCTGGACTACGAAAGAATTCCTCGATGCCATCCAAAGTTATGTTCACAACCACGTATTTCCAATACGAAGATTACGACTTAATCCTCAATAAACTAGACCAATAGCTATAGTCTGTTCCACATTATGTCTGCAGAAAACTGACTGAATGACTTCACTTTTTCTTGCACTATAAGTGCAAAACGTGTTGATATCACACTTGTAGACTCTCCACAGTTACTGTTAGAGTCTACGAGTGCGATATTTACATGTTTTTGCAGTCGTTAGTGGAAGAAAACGTGGCATCATGCAGTCAGTTTTCTGAAAACATAATGTGGAACAAAGTATAGTCAATTTTTTTTCCTACAGTCAGGTATTGCAAGCGTTTTATTGACGACGGGATTTAGTGACTTCGTTGCGGACAAGAAACCTGCTCTACATTTTAAAGAGGTTTAACCATGAGTCTATGAAAATGATGAGTTTTCAACTCTATCAGATTCAGTTTACTCTAGCCTGTGATCAAAAACCCCATACTGTACGGATGCGACACCTGTTGCCAGATCCCTAAAATAAATTTAATTCGTCTCGAAAACCGAAACCGAAATCGAAACTTTGATCGCGCGAGCAACTCTTAATCCGGAAACACAGTTAAGTGCGGAGCTGTTTCCTTCCTTGACTGAAGCTTGCCCTTGTATCCGACACTTGAATTAGATGTTTCTACCCAAGGCCCGCTGAGATAGTAGCTGTGCAGCGCTACTGATTAATTGCTAAGCCAAACTAAAAAAAAAAAATTGTTTCTGTTTATAATTACGACTTTTTTTCTTCTGTGCGAACATGTATCTTCCTTGAGCATATTCTGTAGCCAAATTCAATCTGTGATTGGCGAGAAGTAATTATGTCTTTGAAAATGGGAACAATGTGAACGATTTAAGACCTTCTCGATGGGGGGGCTCATAAATTTGTCAGGTGCCGTCAAGAAGGGGGGGTCAACAGCACACTGATCAACTAGAAGAAAAAGTAATTTTTGGACCTCAAAAATGGCACTTTCAGAATCAAAATTTCTAAAAACACCTCAGCTTCTGGGACCCCCATGATGTGAATGTTGCAAGGTTTTGACGCTATTATTACCGTTTCTGCAAGTCTAGTTTTTACAAAAGATTTTCTAGAAAAGCCTTGGCACCTGGTTTCTTGGCTTCTTCGGTCTTTTAGGTGCTGACTATGTTGCGGATGTGGGCATTCAAACGTGTTCAGTGTTAAGTGTGTTCAACATACTTATTGTATGAATTTCGACAGGAGATGGGTGTAAGGAACATTTTATAGAACATTTTTAAACCAACATGTCTTTTCGTTAAAAACGAGACACGTTTCCTTACAACTAACGGTAACTGTCGGTTTGGAGAGCTTCTTACTTATTTTGGCTACAACACTAATCTTGGCTGCAGGAATCATCTGCAGACGGTCTCAATGGATATACGAAACGCGCACATTTTTCGCGGGGGGGGGGGG
>JAHWFP010021891.1:0-18951 GCA_023313725.1 Lithobius niger | reverse complement strand
CACTGCTATTACAAATTGGCTTAGAAATCCAACGAAAATATTTGGTGTTGCAATTTCTGATCTTTGATCTCGTGCAACAAAGCTCATTTGTCATGAAATTTCAACCGAATCAGAACAAAATTACGAACGTTACCGTGTCCCAAACATATACACACATTCACAAACAGGCAGACACACAAAATCAGAATTCAGTCGAGTATCCGCCCTCGCTCGTTTCGCTTGCTCGGCCAGTAAGTTGCGTTCTAGCTGTGGCTAAAGCAAAGGAGAACGAAATTTAAAGAATGGCGTGATAAGTCAACCTGTCGGTTTTTTTTATATTACTTCTATCAGGTCCACCAGAGAGAAAACAGTAATAATGTGAGACGAAATTAATAAAATTTTCATTAAATTGAGGGTTGGCGTTCGTAAATTCCTCGTATTTATTGTTGAATGGTAAACAAAGCTTCACTACGTAAGGGCTACATTGTTGGAGAAGGTGAGCGTTTAACAATAAAAATTTTGTGAATGGAACGACTGACGTCAACTGTAAGCATGAACCTAACAATGTGTTTGTAGATCATTGTTTCAAGACTTTATTCCATATAACAAAGCCGTTTTTTATGGCCGGAATTGTACGTCCAGCAATATTATCGGAAGGCACCTCGCACACATATGTGGCATAGGAGATGTTCACATGAGAGTATTCCAGGATTCTGAATTCAAGTCCATTATACTAAAAGATGTGATGCATGCGCCCAACATGAGACATAATCTAATCTCCGGGAATAAGATATTCCAAAGCCATTGCAAGATCACTACAGATCACCAGGGACTCGTAGTGTTGAATCCTGAAGGACGAGTGGTGCTCAGGGTGCCTATGAACAATCAGTTTTTTTCTCAGTAAGGCACAAATTATCAATGAGCCCTCAGTTGGTTAAAATGTTCTTGAAGTGTATCCATGTCAGTCAAACAGGTTGACCGTTCCAGCAATGAAGAAAGAAGTAGGAAATAAGGAAGATACAAGAAATAACCAAAACGGGAATACAAAGACAACAAAGAAGTTAACCGTGCCGGGGGTAACGGACACGATGATATGGCATCATCGTTTAGGACATATGAATATCCAAGCAATGAAGAAGATGGCTTAAGACGAAAAGGTGAGGGGAAAAAATCTCTATCAGAAGATACACCTATGTGTGATGAATGTCATCAAGGAAAATCTACTCGTGCCAAACACGTAGCATTAGTGGAACAAAGTGAAAAAGCACCGTTAGACTTGGTGCACACTGATGTCTGGGGTCCTTCACCCATCCCTTCCTGTGGGGGTTGAAGATATTTTGTATCGTTCATTGATGATTTTTCAAGGAAGTGCTGAATCTTCACCATGAAAACGAAAGACGAAGTTTTTGAAAAATTCAAGATGTTCCTGGCTAAAACAGAGCGAGAAACTGGACGTAGACTGCAACGACTAAGGTCAGATAATGGAATGGAGTACTGCGCTGGTTATTTCGAAAAGGAATTAGCGGCTCTAGGAATACAAGCTGAGCGAACAAACGTCTATACACCTCAAATGAATGGCGCTGCAGAACATTTGAACCGGACCTTGTTAGATTCCATCAGGGCCTTGCTCATTTCAGCTAAGTCGTCTGGAGAATGGTGGGCCGAGATGGTCCATACCACCTCTTACATAAAAAATCGAATTGTGCATTCTGGGATTCAGGATAACATTCCTGATGCTCTTTATTTCAATAGGCAGCCAAGTGTTGGACACTTGCGAAAATAGGTTCATTATGATTCGTATATGATGAACGAAAAACAAGAACAAAGTTGCAAGCCCGTTCACGCTTGGGGATTTGTATTGGCTATGCCCAGAAAACATGTGGTTATCGTGTTTGGATACCGTTTGATGGGACAGTAATCAGAGAGACTCTTAGTGTCAAGTTCGATGAGAAAAGGATTGGAACTGATGTCTTAAAAAATGCCCAGAAAACGGAGTGTGCAGAATTTATGCTGGATGATACGATGGATATCCTGCCAGCACAGGCAACCAAGACAGCCGCAAAAGAAGACATCATCAGGTCCTACCAGGATGAAACAGCTACTGGGATAAGGCCGCTACCAGGATGGGAATGTCAGGTCGTCGTACGACAGGGAGGAAAATATTCTGGAAAAGCAGGTATCTATTACAAATATCAAGGAGGAAAACGTCCAAGCTCACATACTGAAGTTGGACGATACTGTATAGTGGAACAGCTACCATATCTTCATACCCATTTTGATTTCAGCATTAAGAACCTAGTATCAGCAGTAGGAGATGACATGAGCCTTTCACCTTTCAGCAGGTGGAGGATACTGCAGACAGTGATTCATCAGTATCAAGATCAAATTGTCAGTCACATGCGGATAGTGATGAAGAGTGCTATAGAAGCCTGTATGATCCAGAATTACATCCAGAAGCGTACAGTGCAGAAATGCACATACCAAAGAACTATGATGAAGCAATTCAGTCTCCACAAGCAAAAGAGTGGAAAACAGTGATGGATGAGGAAATGGAAACCTTAATGAGAAGAAAAGTTTATACTGCAGTACCAAAGCCAGCGGGTAAGATCAGCATTGGATCACACTGGGTCCACACTTTAAAACAAGATTCACAGGGAAAAACGGCTAGATATCGTGCAAGACTGGTGGCACAGGGCAACACACAGAAAAAAGGACATGATTATTTTGACACGTATTCCCCTGTCATCGCTTTTACCTTAGTAAGGTTTTTTTTGTGTTGCTAGTTGTGTGTTTTGGGTGGATGAGTTGTCATCTAGATGTTAAATGTGCTTATTTGTATGGCACTCTAAAAGAGGAAACCTATTTACGTCCAGCCCCAGGTTGTGGTAGTCCAGGAAACGTCACCTGGATATATATAGCCTTTATGGTCTACACCAGTCTAGTAGGAGATAGTTTCAAAAATTGGACTCGACCTTCGAAGACCTTGGTACTGGTCTACGTAGACGACCTAGCAATATTCGCACGAGACAAAAGGACATTACAGGAAATTATCAAACTCTTCACCAGAAAATATGAAGTCACAAATCTCAGTGAGATGAAGTTCCTTGACATAGAGTTTTGAAAAGAGAGATGATCGGTGGATGATTCACCAACGTACCTACACCGACGGATTAATGAGACATTTCAATGTGGAAGATGCAAGAAACGTGCAAGTTCTAATGGAAGCAGCGGTCGTTCTTACATCGAGGAGAAATCAGGAGATAGGGGTGGTCGACGCATCCAAATACATATCCCTAGTAGGAGCACTGATGTTCCTAGCCTTACGCACAAGACCTGATATCCTATACTTGGTCATTGCCCATTCACAGTTTAATTCTGGTCCAATCCTGGATTATTGGAGGCTATTAAAACGGGTCTTATCATATGCCCATACAACCGGGATGCTTTGCATACAGTGTGAACCCACCATGGAATCACCAACATTACGTTTCGTCACGGACAGTTCCTGGGCTTCTTGTATTGACGATAGAAAGTCGTGGTCAGGATATGTAGGATACCTGTCAGGCATCCCAGTTACCTGGAGAGCACAAAAACAGAAATGTGTAGCATTGTTTACAATGGAAGCTGAATTTTTTGGAATGTCGTTTGTGGTTGTAGAGGTGCAATGGCTAAACGCCATATGTCGAGAAGTACCTTGGATGGGAGTGGATCATCCCATTATACTATATTGTGACAATGAGGCAACAATAGCTTTTGCTAAAGATCAGATGGAACACAATGCAAACAAAGCACATTGATCTACGCTACAAGTTTGTATGTGATGCTATTTATTTTTTATTTATTTATTTCAAAATTGATTTTACAGGCAATCACAACCCAATTACAAAATCAAAGCGCAAAACAAAGAACAAAAATCAGGGAGAATGGTGAGGGGTGAAGCAGTTTTGTACAGACCGTTTCCAACTGCAGAAAGTGGTGAACGGACTCAAATTGTTTTCGTTACAAAAGTTGGGAAGTGAATGGTGCCACACACGCTTCCGGTATTCGGTTCGAGCAGTGGGCACACCAAAAATTACATTTTTTCTAGTACAGACAGAGGGTACGTGGAGACATAACCTTTTCAACAGTTCGCAACATTGAATTCTGTTGTGAATAAGTTTATACATGAAATTCAAGCCAAGGCATAAGCGAAATTGTTTTAAAGTAGGAATTTGGAATTCCTTGCAGAGTTCTTCATACGTAAGTTGTTTCGATTTAAAGAGCATTTGTAGCACAGAAATCGAATTAGATTTCTTTGTACCCTCTCAATCTCATCTATCATATAATGCTGTGATGGGCTCCAGATAATAGAACCATAACATAGAATACTTCTGACAACTGCATTGTAAATAGTAATAATGGTCTTTGCATCGTTAACGAAAAAAAGAGATCTCTTCAAGAAGCCGAGCATCTTGAATGCTTTCTTGACAGTGCTGGTAATATGAGTGGTGAACAGGCAGTTAGATTGTAGCAAAACGCCAAGATCATTAACAGAGGAGACTCTTTTCAGTGACAATATATGCACACTACAGCACGTCCCTAGCAAGGAAAATATAGCAGACATATTTACGAAACCCTTGCCTTGTATGCCGTTTCAGAGGTTGAGACGTGCCATAGTGTGTTAGTTTAGTTATGAACATTGTTTGGGCATTATTATAATGGAAAGTAAATTTTATGTTTTGCTTTGATTGGATACATTGATTGTATGAGGAAGGCACAGAAAGGGGTGGAGTGTTAGTATTATTGATCTACCTAGTTGTTCTGCCCGATCCTCATTATGGGAGGGGACTGCTGACAGTTTTAGGTATCTCAATTGGCATTGATTGCATCAGATCGCCTTAGACATTCAGTGAGACTTGTTCCTGCAGGAAAAGGAAGTGGGAGCTTTTCACTTCCTTCTTCTGGTTGGTATGAGAGCAGGAGGTAGCCATGTTTTGTGCTAAGATGGATTTTGTGCAATGCAATGGAAGTATTTATTGTTAATGTTTTCTGCATTTTATGAAGAGTTCCAAGTATGAACCCAACTGTATATTTGGTTTTAGAGTGCATGTTATCATGGAATAAACTTTACCATGACAAGAAATTACTAGACTGTTTCATGGGGGAATGCCAGTCAAAAGTAGGCTTAGTATTTTTCTAGTATGCTAATACTCCATATACATAGTGGACTGACTGTAAGCTTCTGTTAAATGGGATAAAAGATAATAGAACGTTGTTAGCCGAAGCTAAGGACAAAGGAGTGATACTAGGTATCCGGAAGGATGGTGCTCTGGACAAGAGGACCAGGTAATGAGATGCCAAGGAAAGGTAGTCAGGTGAATGTAGACTTGTAGCCACAGGAGATGGTGAAGTCACAGGATGATTGTGAATCCTAGACTGTATACTGTAATTACACGTGGTAGGGGTCCTCATTATTCACAGGGTGGAACTACCGCTGGTTTTGGTTAACACAGCCCCCACCTCTGAATGCATTACCATGTCCATGCAAACCCACAAATTACTTTCATTTTGGGGTATCTACCCAACAGCCACTGTAGAGCGAAATCCAAAACCTCTGCGAATCAATCGTCGAATATTTTAACCCTGAACATTCAAACATCGTACTAGGTGATTTACAACCTTTCGACGGTCAACTGGGATCTAAATTGTGCCAGTGACGCAAACCACAGATATTTTCTTGATCTCATTGCTCCACTCGGTCTGAGTCAATTGATGGACAAACCAACCAGAGGGGAGAATACACTTGACCTTATTATTTCAAACAACGATCGCCTGGCTTTTTGACATCTGTGTGGGTGCACACATCGGAAACAGCGACCACTGTGCCGTCAACTTCTCTTTAAATTTAACCTATTCAGATAAGAAAGCTTTTTAAAATTCTAAACCCATTCGTTTCTTGCACAAGGGGAAGATCGATATGAATAGTCTTCGTGCGTCACTCTCAGGTGTTGACTGGGAAAAACTGATTTTCGATATTCACCAAGATATTGGGGATGCTTGGTCATGCTTTCAAAAGGTACTTGCTGGCCATGTGGCTTTAAGCCAAACCCAGTCACACGTTGCTTCAACACAAAGTTAAAAAAAATCCTACACCAATCCATATACGGAAGCTCCAAAGAGTTAAACTTAAAAAATGTCGAAATTGTAAAAAACTCCACAGCAACGAAACCCTGCTTGCTTACAAATACGCCCAGATTGAATATTCGAATGCTGTTGAAGCATGGCATTTGGCTAACGAAATTTCGACCCTCCGTGAGGGAAACCAGCCTGCTTTTTTTTTTTTTTTTTTTAACTTTTTCGGAAACAAAATTCTAAATCGCCAAGATACCATCTCTGAAATCTGGAAACTCATTCCTTACAAACAATCAGGACGAAGCACAATTGTTTTGTGACATTTTTGGGTCAAATGGTATTTTAGATGGCGAAGCTACTGTCACCGCCAGACGTCAATTAACTACTTTGGGTGTTTTGTGCCCACAAACTGTTTTTACACCAGAATTGGTTTTGAAATCTCTGACAAGGTAAAACCAAGTAAGTCATGTAGCCCGGACGGTTTTTCTGCGTTCCTTTTTAAAGAAATTGCACAGAATATCTACCCATTATCTAGGTTTTTTTTCCATTTCTTACTCTCAGGGCAAATTGCCCGAACCTTGGCTCACGGCAAATGTAGTCCCCGTTTTCAAAAAGGGATCTACATCTGATCCGTCTAATTACAGATCGATCGCGCTTACTAGCATGGCATGTAAAACTATAGAATCTATCATTCGCGACACCTTGCTAAATTTCTTTGACAAGTACTCTATCATCAAAAGTGATCAGTTTGGTTTTCTCCCAGGCAGATCAGCGACACACCAATTGCTGGCTGTACTCAAGAGATGTACGAGCGCGCGGATCTTGGAATAACATTGGACTTAGTATATTTCGACTTTAAAAAGGCATTTGAGTCTGTCATTCACCGAAAACTCCTCCTGAAATTGGAGGGGTGTGGTATTACTGGTGACCTTGGCAAGTGGCTAGAGTCTTTCCTGGCTGACAGAACTCAACGGGTAATCATGGACGATACATCCTCATCCTAGACAAGTGTTCCTAGTGGCGTCCCACAGGGATCTGTCCTGGGCCCCATTAACTTTCTGATCTACTTAAATGATCTTGACCTTAACGGGGAAATCAGTTTCGGGTATAAATTTGCCGATGATTTGAAAATTGGATCTGAAATATTATCTGTTGGTTGCAACCGAGCATAGGATACCGAAATTCTTAAAGTTGTACAGTGGTCCCATATATGGCAACTTCCACTCTCTATCCACAAATGCCACACCCTACGTGTTGGAAACTATGAGCCACAAAATGACTACTTGCTTGCAGATAACTTATTACCAACTTCCACCGAGGTTCGCGACATCGGTATTTGGCTTACAAGTGACCTTAAATCATCACTACATTGTAGCAAGATCTGCGCTACAGCCTTTTCACAATTGGCAATCGTTAATAGATGCTTTAAATCAGGAAACATTTCTACAAAGATTTAGGCTTATAAGGTATTTGTTCGACCCCTGTTGCACTTTGCCACCCCAGTCTGGTTCCCTTATTTAGTTCGTGACAGTGAACTGCTTGAACTCGTGCAGAGGCGATTCAGAAAGGCTCTCCCAGGATTCAGGGAATTTTGCTATGAAGAAAGACTACGCAGGTCTGACCTCGAAACACTCGAATTTCGTAGACTGAAATTTGACCTCATAAAGGTATACAAGATCCTTCACGGTTTAGTTGGTATCGATCTTCCTCTTTTCGATTTGGCCCCACTAAGCATCAACACCCATGGCTGGAAATTATCATTCCCGGCTTCCCGACTTAACTGTCGCCGAAATGTTTTCTCCGTTCGGACTGTCCCCATCTGGAACGCTCTTCCAGTGGAAGTGGTAGATGCCGCAAATCTGAACTCTTTTAAACGACGCCTTATGTACCCAGACCTTGTTAAATTTCTTAAGCGTCCAATTGTGACAAATTAGTCATTTTTTTACTAAAATTTTCAAGGACCAGGGTAAGTGGCTCACCACCATTCTGACCTCCTACCACTCCTGTGGTGAATTGTATATTATTATTATTATTATGGAGTGTCTTCGGAGCCTTCTAAACAGAGGAGGCATGATGGCTCGGCGGACAGGAAAGGAGGCGATGTACCAACGAACACGGGACTGGAGGGGCAGGAAGGCCCTGGAAAACAGCAGTCCACAGGGTTAGCCGAAGGAACGCAAAAGGAACATGAGAATCTTGGGAAAGGTGCTGGCAGGAAAAGACCTGGAGGTGGCTTGAACTCAGGAGATAATGCCGCAGAGGAGCCAAGAAGAACTTCGACGATGGCCGGAGGCAGCAATGGTCCGTTAGGACATAGGAACGTGTCACGCATGATACCGCGGTGAGCAAACTCGTTCCGGGCGGCTAGAAAGGAAGACATCAAAGTCGGAAAGGGAACCAAAGGCGGAGCCTGAGGGGGTCGAGATACTACAATCCTGGAAGCCGGCAACCGACCGGAGCGTCGCGGCGGAGTGGACTGAGACTGATGAACTGTTCCCAGCGGCATGGAAGGCGGAAGCAGCGGAACGCAGGGCGAGGATGAGTCACATTGCCCCGCAAAAGGAGGGGCGACGAAAGGTTTGCGATTCGCAGAGGAGTCCGCCGAAGCGATAACAACTGGAGAATCCATCGAGGAACGTTCTTGAAGCGGAAAGAGGGGGGGCTCCAGAGCAACCACCTTGGTGAATGCCCTAGGAATAAAAAACATTGCATTCTGCGTATATATAGGCAAACCCAGTTGCGCAATAGTTACAAGCCCGGCAGGGAAGACAACTTTCGTTCTAGGGGAATAAGTTCTCCAAAGGGGGGAAACTGCTAGTAAAAAACAAGTAATGTTTATTTTCGTCGGGTATAAAAATTAAATTTTGGTTGCTTCTTTCTAGCTGATAACCTTTTTCGACCTAACTCAATGAAATAATAACATTTGACCGTTGCATTTTTACCACTACAGGGAGAAACGCAAATATAAAAAAACAAAAGGACTCCATTAACCACACATTAGTTTTTCATCTCCACACATTAGTTTCATTTGAAAAAAAGAACGCTTGGAGAAATTCACTTCAGCTTGACGACGAAAGTGGCGTTTGCACTATAGTTTGCTCCAGATCATGTTTGCAGAAAACTGACTGTATGATACCACGTTGCCATCACTATGAGGACAAAAAATACGTAAATATCCCACTCGCAGAATCTAACAGTAATTGCGTACAGTCTACAAGTGTGATATTGACATGTTTTTGTACTCTTACTGCAAAGAAGCGTGTCGACATACAGTCAGTTTCCTGCAAACTTAATGTGGAACAAACTATAGCGATGGGAATCCCAAATATGAAACCTGAAATCGTCGTATCAAGGCGAAGCGGTATATGCAAAACACAATTATAGAGTAGACGATGTATTTTTTTACGAAAGCACGAAACAGTAATATGCTTGCATCTAATAGGCCTAACTCGCGAACCCAACTTGCTAGCGGCTATACTTACGAAACTAAACCGCCAGGAAAAAATTAGGCCTAAACGCTAAAAATTAGGCCTAAAACCTAAAACTAGGCATAAACCTACATTTTTAACTTACAATTGTGATTGGTATTACTTTTCGATTATTATAATAGAGATCGCTGCTGCAGTGCGCAGGAGAGGTGTGTGCCTCAAGGTTTTCGTTGATGGGAGTGTCAAGTTTTATATCAGCGGCAACATTGTGAATCTTTTGAAACTTGAATATTGTTAAAAGCTATTGTACTGATGATTGTTTGGCTTTCAGTTAATAGTGCACGCCGTTAGTGCAAAAACATTTCAGTTCCGGCAACAAGCTGCATATTGAACATGGAAGCTGCTCACATGTTGTAGTTTCCAAACCCGTCGGGAGACACCGCCGGAAGTGACGAAGTATAGCCGTGATGACGAAATCAAAATGGCCACCACACTATATACTAAATCTATTATCTCCGGAACAAATTGATCACTCCTATCGTGCGACCTATTGTTGGAAAGATAATTTAATTTGCTAAGAGAAATGTTGGAACAATGTATCACGTAAATATTTAGGTTTTTGTTTAATGTGAAGAAAAACATAATGTATATGTCATTAGTGCTGCTTTATGTGTTTACAGTGTGTCACTTGAGCAGTGGCCTTCACAGGCAAAGGGAAGTGTACAGGAAAGTCATTGTTTAATATGACATATTGTACAGTATGCGATAACGAGTTTGCCCATTCAACAATGGTTATTTTAACAATGAATTCTACAACAATACTGAGGCCCATGCTTTCAGCGTGGGGCAGCATTGTTGTAAAAGATAAACCAAAGTCTCATAGCAGAATGAAGCAACCGCAACGACGACCCCCGGAAGGGGAACAATGAAAACGTGCGAGTGTGTCAATTTTTTGGCTTGAAGTTGAAACTGGGACGTTGTTGCCCTGAAAAGAAGTTAAAATTGGCATATTGTTGCCTCGACTAACAATTTGCTCTGCGCAGTCATCGCAAAGGCATGTCTTAAATGACGTCATGTACGAAGGACAGTTATTTTTCGAACGCTACTGGGAGTGGGTAGGGGCCTGAACGGTGAATGCCCGTTGGTGGGCACTTCTTATGTTAGAGCCACTATTTGATTGATGGAAAGGCAACACCGAGCAAATACTGGGAAACAACCACGGGTTAAACAAATCCCCGGGCGAAGCCAAGTACCATGCTAGTATTGGAATAAGCCAAATAGCCTGTAAGCAGGTCTCCACACATTTTTAGTTTTTACGAAACAAAAAAAAAACTGTCGTAACGTCTGAGGGACTGCGGTGAAGACCAATATACAGCAAGCTAAATGAATAAAAAAAAAATCACGTGAAAGCATGTGGCCGGAGATGAAACACACGATGAGACGTGATTTTTTATTTTTTTTTATTTTTCGATTAGATGGACACATTTCACTGTAGTCCCTGGGTGCTGCGATGGGTCCCTGGGTTTATCTTCTTACTGTAGTTTTATTTCTATTCTTAATTTGTAAAACTACCTAACAGACTATGGGGGAGGAGGGCATCTTGTTTCAACGTTTTGTTTCTTGTTACAGTTACGTGATTTGGTGGATTTTAATTTGTTAACAATAAAGAGTAAACTTTGTGTTATAAAAACATGAATTTGGGTGGCTGAATTTAGTCTTGTCAACAGCAAATGGAAGGAGGGTGAATAATTTTGTATATTTAATTTGTAAGTTTGTATGTTTACTTTGTAAGTTATGCAACTCGTAGCATGTTATTTCGTAACAGCTACAAAGCAAACCAAGCCTTGGCATTGTTTTTAATAATTCCTGGTAATCTGCATAAAGGCTACTGCCTACCAAGACTGACAACAACACCCTACTCCTCTGTCCACGAAGTGCGAGCTTCATTGTTTGTAGTGTTCTTTGTTGCATGAACAAACTCGTTGTCGCCTACGGTACCTCTCTAGTGCACTTGCAAATCTATAGAGGCTACGTTACCCCAGCAGTTGTTATCCATCCAGAATATCAATTCAGCCGATTCTTGTTGCCTCCCCTTAAACGACTGTCTCAACTGTCATGTCATAACCCTGATTCTGATAACTTCATTCTGCAGAATATGAATGCCTGTGGTGTTAACCTTGTGTGCGTACCTATTTTGTTTTACATGCGATGACTTCAGAATGCTGTCTACCCTTCCTGGTGTTGCAATACAGGCTTGAATAAAGTTTTCATTCTTGCCACTACCTGCTAACTCACAACCAATCATTGAAATTACAGCCATTTCTATGTGCAGCTTTGTGACGGTTGATCGGCCTTAAACTGATGTCTATGGTGATTAATCTTCTTAAGAATACTTATTACAATGTTGATGGCACGACGAACCATGGATGAAGAATTCACATCATATCCTAGTAGTGGGAGAAGATTTGATGTGCATTCACCATTGAAACCTTCATGGATGTTTTGACGGGAATAGAAGGCTACTCAGGATAACACTTTACCTTCGTGGTCAGCATTGCTTCTGGTCCATCATTTCCACCGGTGCATCAATGATTTTTATTTTCGCTGGTGTAATTTGCCATTGGTCTCGGGCAAGCCTATTCTGCTTTATTCTTCGATTGTCCTAGGTTGAGACTGGTTGTCACATGGGTGAAAGATGAGACATACCTGTTCCATGAAATGAGTTCGCCAATGTACTGAAGGCTGTGTTATGATCTACATTATCAATTGCAACAGAAGTGAATACATTATAGGTCACAAAACGCAGAATAAAACCAACTTTAATTACACGTATAAAAATGCAATAATTATGTGTATATTATGTTTTCCTTCAAATCAAACAAAAGAGACTTACGGCATACATTATCCTTGCAGTTCTTTTGGCAAATAAAATTATTAGTTGGGCGGCAATGTTGGAAAAAACTTCACTCAATGAAACAAGCATGAAAGTTTGCATGCACGTAGGTATTGAGGTATCAATGAAATCTAGATGTGGAGCCACTTTAATTTCGACCTTGGAAACCAATGTGGCAGCCACTTCCACTATGGCCACCAGCTAACATGGAAGTTTTGATACTTTCAACTCTACTGACTTACCCATTGAAATTTCGTCAATCTTAGTAGCTAGGGTATGAAACTTCCTTTCCAACAAGCCCAAGAACGTCCCTGTACGACATTTTTCTCCGAAGTTATCACCATTTAAACTTTAATTTGATCCCATTTTTGACCCACCTTCCAGATTATTCGCTCTACCCACTTCAGTTTTACCACTGAATAAGTTCTGCAAATCATCTTTTCGAATAAAATTTTTTCTACTGAGAGCCAGAACTAAGTACTACATAATTCTTACAACTTTTGTTTCTGTGGTCACTGGAACCAAAGACGATAGTGCGTTGTTAACCTAGCATTACGCTACTTTTCATGTCACTATAAACTGCACAAGTGCATCTCTTTGTACTATTAATTTGTTTATACCACGGCTGTGACGTCATGCTAATTCAACGCCACGCTAAATTTCCGTAGGTAAAATCCCGTTAACCAACACGGAAGTGTGCGTCATCGCACAAAGTGTGGGTTATCAATTTACCCCACACTTTTGCCGATAACCCACACTTTTGACACTTCCGGATCACGCAACCGGGAACGCACACATCGACAAGCAAATGCAGCGTGCAAAAAAAACGTAACGCAATAAAAACGTACAAAACGAATTACTTAAAAGTAATGAAATCCTCCCTGCAAACTCTCACATGTCTGGCCCAAAGCTAAGCTTATTCACTACGCGTTAACTCCCCCCTCCCTCCCTCCACAAACTAAAATGGAATGACCTTCATTCATACCGATACTCCCTACCGTATTTTTTTTAACAATTCTCAAACTACAAACGCACAAAATGAATTACGTACTTTTCCAGACTGTCCCAGCAATGTCACGTTATCCCTGCTGTGTCACATATCGAATTATTCGCTCCAAACACGATAAATGCTTCGATAAACACGAGCAAGCTTCCAGGGTAAATCCAGCAAAAACCGACGCTTAAACTGTCTAACTCCCACGCCCCCTCCCTCCACAAAGTTTGAGTGAAAGAACTCGTCCGTCTATCACACACTTCCCCCCTCCACAAACTAAAATGGTATGATCTTCATTCGTATCGAAATACTGATTGATCGTAGTTTTCTTGAAGCAATTTTCACAAAGCACAAACACAAACACATTTTAATTAATTACGAGTTGCTTGACGTCCCAACCGTGATATAAATCAGTTATAGGTTACAACCGACTGGTTATCGATTTTTAACCCACGGCTGTGATGATTTTACCGGCTCGACGTGCAAATCCGTCTTGCATTTGCATAGTCTCGCCGGCCAAATCATCGCAGCCGTGGGTTAAAAATCGTTAACCAATCGCTTCTAACCAATAACTATTACTTATAACATTTGTTTTCTTTCTACAGATGACACGCATGAGTCTACAGTAGTTGCAAAACCGTGTACAAAGTACCCAATGACCAAAGAAGTTCAAGTTGGCGGAGGAGACATTCAGTAATATAGTGGGTGTGAAGCCATTGGATTGGATTATATGTTTTGCCAGAAAGATTAACATTTTTTTTCTGTCTAAATTACTTTCCTTTTTTTTTATCCTTAAGTCAGCCGAAACTTAATTTAATGCTTATTTTGGCTGAACCGGCTCAATTTTGAACATTACCAGACTTTTAGAGAAGAAGAAAAGTCTGCCAATCCGGGGATGCGGTCCGGGAGACCTCCGATCATCGTAGGGGGAGAAAAATTGTCCGGAACTAACTCCCATAGCAGGTAAAGGAGCATGGTAGCCTCTCATGCTACCCTGGCCGGCAGTCCTGGTAGGGACTTTCAAAGGTCCCCTTTCCAGGGATTCGACCAGATCCGCAAACCTTCAGAAAAACCACGATCTTGCTTCTTTGTTTTCAGTAATATATCTACTCTTCTTAATTAGTAGTCTCTGAAATGTAGTGTTGTTGAACTTTAAGGAGCAAGTATGCCGCTTTGCACTATTCTTGCCTAATGTTTCTGCAATGGCTAATGTACCTTCCTTTAGACATTTTAAGGGCTGTTGCAGAAGGACCACAGAACGCGCCACAATCGCAGACACAATCTTTGACGTTTGTGGATCGTTGGTGGCGTAAAAATCGCAATCAGTGGCAGATCAGGTCAAATGTATGGGTTATAACTGGTGCTTTTACACGCAGTGGCGCTTTTCTGCGTTTGTCGGTAGGTCTCCCTGAGCCAAATCGCGCCGTGTCAAAGGTACCGTCGATTCCGATGCGATAGTGGCATCGTTTCTGTAGCAATTTCCACGCGTTTTGTGGTTCGTCTGCAACAGACCTAAGTCAATTTCACTTGGAAGAGCCGTTCAGCTATGCAAACTTCTCAAGGTTATTAGCACGTATTTCATATCTAGAAGCAGGGCACACAAGTGACTCATGTTCATCTTTCTGGCAAAACATACATAGAGGCCAATTCAGTGACTTTACGCCTACTATATTAGTGAATGTCTCCTCCGCCAACTTAAACTTCTTTGGCGTCGTCATTGGGTTGATTTCAGTAGTACTTTGCAACTACTGTAGACTCTTGCGTGTCTTCAGCAGTAAGAAAACAAATGTTATAAACAAATCAATAATACAAAGAAATGCAGTTGTGCAGTTTATATATAGTGACATGAAAAGCAGCGTAATTTTACGTTAGTAACGCACTATCTTCTTTGGTTCCAGTGACCACAGAAACAAAAGTTATTATAAGAATTACATAGTCCTTAGTTCTGGCTCTCACTAGAAAACATTTTATTCCAAAAGATGATTTGCAGAACTTGTAATGGTTCAGTGGAAGCACTGAAGTGGGTAGAGCAAATAATCTGGAAGGTGGGTCAAAAACGGGGTCAAATTTAAAGTTTAAATAGTGATAACTTTGGAGAAAAATGTCGTACAGGGACGTTCTTGGGCTTGTTGAAATGAAATTTCTTACCCTTGTTACTGAGATTGACCACATTTCAATGGGTAAGTCAGTAGAGTTGATAGTATCAAAACTTGTATGTTAGCTGGCGGCCATATTGGTTTCCTAGGTCGAAATTAAAGTGGCGCCACATCTAGATTTCATTGATACCTCAATACCTACGTTCATGCAAACTTTCATGCTTGTTTCATTAAGTGCAGTTTTCGGACACTTTTCATGGTATTTGCACCTCTACTATACTGTATATTTCCAACAATAGGTCGCAGAATAATATTGATCGTTCCAAATATACTACAGATTAGTACAAAGCATGGCGGTCATTTTTATGATGCTGTAATATGTTTTTCTATATATTAAACAATACAATATAATATATACAATATTATATATAACAAAACAATACAATATATAAAACTAATATATATATGGCAAACAATGCTCTGGCAATTCATTTAACAAATTAAATTATCTTTTCAACGAAAGGTTACACTATAAGATTGATCTATTAGTTCCGGAGATACAAGGGATTTCGTATGGTTGCCATTTTTAGGACGTCGTAGTGTGTTTTCATTCAAATTACGCAGAAACTAATAGATTTACGGCATACATTGTTCCGGTATTTCTTTTAGCAAATTAAATTACCTTTCCATCGAACGATAGTTTGCACGAAAAGATTGATCGATTAGTTCCGGAGATACTTGAGAATTAGCATATCACACAGCAGTCATATTATGGTTTTCTTAGAATTAAACCAAAACTAATAGATTTATTGCATACATTGTTCAAGCATTTCTTTCAGCAAATTATATTATCTTTCCAACAATAGGTCGCACATTACGATTGATCGATTAGTTTCGGAGATAAGAGACATTTATTAGGTATCATGGTGGCCATTTTGATGAAGTCATCACGGATTACATCGTCACTTTCGGGAATGTCTCCTGGTGGATTTGGAAAGTGCAACGTGTGTACAGCTTCCATGTGCAATATGCAGCTTGTTACCGTAACTGAATTGTTTTGGCACTTTTTGTCGCTAACAGCGTGCACTATAAATGCGTAATTTTTTTTTAATATACGTACTACACTATGCACAGCAGTTGCTGCAAGCAATGTAACAATAATTGGCGGCGGCGGCTCAAACAGCAGTGGCTCCAGCAAAGGGCAGTAGTACGTCACACCAAAAGGCAAAGAGCCCTACTAACTGAGTGAGTATTGCACCCAGGAGCATTAACAAATCATTACAATAAAAACTAAATATAAGTTTGAAATGAAGATCTATTCGCTCCGCCTACAATAGGCCAAAAGCCTGTTTCCTAGTTACTTTCTGTTTTTTTTCCCCTAGCGTCTTTTTTTCCTGGAGGCGTTTTTTCCCGGGGGCGTTTTGTTGGGGGCGTTTTTTTGGGGGAGTGTTTTGTCGGTTTTTTTTTCACAGAACCATTGGGAACACGCAAAAACAAAATTTTGTGATCAAAACACATGTTCCCATTGTCCTTTCCGTTGATTTATTGAGGCCTTAGCCTGACGCTATGCGCTATGCGAGTAAAAATGGACATCCAAGTTGCAATGTTCTTGCATTGGGAGTCTCCATTGTTGCTGCCAATTATAGCAATGGGGACAATTATATGAAGCCAAAACTTCTCGAATATTGTCGATAAAATGAATGTGCCAATCTGTCCCTCTCTTCGCCGGTATCAGATAATCCTGTTTGGCTTCGTGCTCCCTAAAAATAATCAATGAAAGCAAAAGCCCCACTTTGTGTTTGTGGTTGTACTCCAGGAAAAATGCATAAAATTGCATAACGAACTTAACATTTTCGGAAAATGTTCACAACCGGCAGCAATACCACGAAAACAAGAGAACCGCCAAAAGCCATGTTATCATACAAAAACCCCATGACGGCAAAGTGCTCAATTTTTGGAAAGTGGCATAGAAAGTAGGAATATCAGACCCAAAATGGCTGCCATCAAGTTTATGGTCCTAACCCTGAACACTCAAACTTAACTGTTCACTTTAATGGTTGTCAAATGAGTGATCTCGGTTCGAACCACAAACTTGATGGCAGCCATTTCAGCTTTTACTTTCTACTGCATAAACTTGATTGGTTCTTTTACCCTGGTGGAGTGTTAGTCTTATTCGTATATTCACATAGATTTTAAAGAGTTACCAATATTCGCAAAGAACCATAAAGAATAACAAAAAATGAAAAAGCTGATTTAAACTAAGATTTAAACCAAGATTTAAACTAATGAAAAGATTGCGTAAAGAATTATTGTGAAGTAACGTTTGAAAAATTTGAAAGGATTCACAAAGATTCACGAAGATTTAACAAAACTTAACCAAATGCTCGAAAAGAATCGTAAACGACCGATAAAAGTTAAAATAAAATAAACACTTTAAAGAATCACAACTGTTTACACTCAGGGATAGACTATAAAATTACGAAATAGAGAAGCACCGCCTCTCCGTTGAAAAATCAAGCACATACCTTATGAATGAATGGTAATAATTGGTGCGCAGCGTATACAAAGAGTACCATTAGCATTGAGGAGTGCTTAAGATTACGTTCCAGCCTATGACGGATTAAGCACTCAACTTGGACAATTTTAGAAACTTCCTCTTAATCAAACCCGTAAGACACTAAATTTTTTTTCAGTAAAAACGTATTTCTTCCACATAACGTGGATCATCGGTTAATTCGTTACTGTCTATGCTGATATGTAAATGATTGATCGAACTGAAGATGTATTTAATTTTAGATAATAATAATAGTAATAATATCAGAAGATGCCGCCGTGGCTAACACAAATCTCCTGGAAGGTTTACACATGTTATGGTCTGCAAGCAAAGCCCCCTGGTTCACCCACGTTTCGCTGACTCCCGGTTCGCCGAATTTCAGTAAAGATATGCTCCCGTTTCGCCGACTCCAGGTTCGCCGAATTTCAGTAAAGATATGCTCCCGTTTCGCCGACTCGCGTTTCGCCGAATTTCAGTAAAGATATACTCCCGTTTTGCCGACCGTAAGAAATAAAAAAGTTCATTCGCAGGTAGCTAAAAACATAGCCTTACTTGACCACTTTAAGAAATAATTATTTGCTACAATTTGTAGCTTATTTACTTAAACAGTGGAGTAACAATAATTTAAGTTGAACCTTATTTTGGCAAGAATCTAGCAATGCTCTACGATTTTAACATGTCCCGTCCCGTTTCTTTTATTCTCTTCCTGTGACGATGTAGCTTATTCAAAACTTGTCGTATACGTTGATTAGAATTTGATATGTGGGTGGATAATGATACCAGAAACTGACCGAATGAACAAAACAATAAATACTTTCTGCTTCGTGCTCCCGAAAAAAACAACAACAAAAATGCTTCGGATGAGAAGGGGCCTGTAGTGTCTCGTGTTCGTCTCG
>JAHWFP010021888.1:0-11776 GCA_023313725.1 Lithobius niger | reverse complement strand
GACAGGACTATAACAATAGCAAACCCAAGACAGATCATTAGAAAGAAGCACCATGTATTAAACGCATACAGTGAAAAAAAGTATCGTATTGTGTACAATAAACGAATTATTTTGGACAATTTTTCAACTGTACCCTATGGCTACAAGAAACCATGAAGAAGAAGAAAAAAAATGGGATTGCCACAAGAAATCCTGAAGAAGAAAAAAAAATGGGACCGCTACACGTGCTTCTCTGTTTGACTGGCTGCTTGCCTGATCCGTCGCGCTCCACCAGTCTCCCTGCTCACTCTTTCCTCAATTCTTTTTACGACCCAACTTTGCTCAACACGACCCGCGCATGCTGTACTGCGTGACGCTCCAACTCCTCCTCCTCCCTACCCGTTTTCTTTTTAATAGAAAAGTGAAAATGTTCCAGCAATGTTTTGAAAAATACAGGCAAGCAAACAAGTGAAAACGTTTCAACAATGTTTTGAAAAAATACAGGCAATCAAACAAAATATTTCTCAGTTACTGTCTCACATAGTACATGTTGGAAAAAAGGGACACATGTAAATCCTGCATAACAGTTGTGATTTTTTTTACTTTTATAAGAAAGGTGTCTTCATTATAAAACAAAGTGTGTTTGAACTTCCCAAGTTCCTATTCCTGCCCGCGGAGGACTATCCCAACAAAGACTCGTGCCATCTGTTTCCAGTGCAATGACCCTTCCATAGAAAGTGTACATATCCAACAGGAAGCAGGTGAGGAAACACAAGAAAAAAACAAAAAACTTGTGAACACATTGCATAGCTGTAAAAAAGCGAATGGTAAAAGTGAATTTTCAGTTGTACTGTATATAGAGAGCAAGTATAAAAAATATTTATGTATCTATTAAAAAGGATACATAATAAAATATTATGAAAAAAAAACATTTTCAAAAGTTTTTTTAGTCTGCATACGGTGACACATTAAATTATAATAAATATCAAACCTATTTCACGTTCCTTTTTGACTTAAATATCGGACCCACGAGCTTCGAAACGAAAGACCCGAGTCCTGCCACTTACCGTACTGACATGTCCTTATAGAGTGGTTTATAAATTATAATGTTCCAGCTTTTAAAAAAAAACACAAAACAAAAATAGTTAATTTAAAAAGAAACCCGCTGCAGCATCACTTATTACGACCCGCGCATGCTGAACCGTGCGATGCGCTCCTCCTTCTCCTACCTCCTACCTTCCCTTCTCCAGGTGTGACTAGTATTATGCCTGAATATTGCGTTTACTACAAATACAAACTTTGTTATGCAAATGCCGAATAACAGTGTTTTTTTTTTAAAAAAAAACAAAAAAAAAACGTTGCAACATTGTGCCTCCTAACTTTTTTCCTTTACTACAAAAGTGAAATGCGAAAAAGTGAAAAAGTGAAAAGTGAAAAGATGTATGGTTAAGCAAAACTGTTTCATAGTAAGGATTTTACTTTTATTTTCGAAAAAATGTGTTCATCTTTTTTCGAAATGTGTGTTCATTGTAACAGTGTGTGGGTGTGTGCGAACTTGCCTCTTTCCTGGTTCTCTCAACAAAATGTAGACAGGACTATCATAATACCAAACCCTCAGACAAATCACTAGAAAGCTGAACCGTTATAAACGACTTGTAGAAAAAAAAAGAAAGAAACAGACATATTAACATACATCCTCCAAAAGTGTGTGTTTATATCGTGATGAGAAAGAACTTGCACGGTTTACTACTCCGTAACAAAAAAAAGAGGTTCATATTACTATTAGGAGTAATGTATAATCGTCCGATGGTACAATAATAATATATAGTTTCAACCACGTCATGGTGGTAGGAAAACGGAAGGGCGATGAGCCACTGACACCGTGACCTAGATTTGGTATTTAAGAAAGGACAGAAGATTCTCAGATGCCAGCGAGCGGCGGAACCCTTCCACTGTGGACTGGTTTACAGCATGCTTACTCAGAGCATTCCAAATACGGACCACCCGAACCGAGAAAAAATTCAGGCGAGTATTGTGAATAGAAACCTGCCTGACAAGTTTCCATTGGTGACCCCTAGTACAAATATGACCCGGGGCCAAAACAAAGAATGGGAGGCTCACAGCAGTAAGACCATGCAAAATCTTAAATGTTAAAATAAGATCAAACTTAATACGTCTCAACTCGAGTAGTTCCAGGCCAGTCTGATTAAGACGTTCCGAGTACCTTAGATCTCGAAAGCTTGGAAGACGCTTTGTAAATTTACGCTGAACAGCCTCAAGAAGTGCAATATCCCCCACTAGATGTGGTGACCACACTAGGGTCGCATACTCTAAGATTGGTCTTACAAAAACCTTGAAGGCCCATACTTTAGTGCGCCAGTGCCCTGACGTAAAGCATTTGTTTACAATGGCTGCCCGACAATAAGCCTGACCTGAGATTTTGTGACAGTGGAGTGATGACTTCAGGTTGTGTGAAAACCAAACACCAAGGTCTCTAACCTCCAAGACCGATGGCAGCGTAGATTGCTCCAAACGATAATTGGAACAAACGTTCTGATGGCCAACATGGAAGGTAAAACATTTGTTAGTTGAGATTGGGAGTTGCCATCTGCGGGACCACTCGGCCACGTTTTGGGACTCCTGATCAAGACTGACAGATCCGCACTGCGGGTAACTTTCAGTGCCAATTTTTAGATTGTCAGCAAATTTATACCCGAATATATCATCATTTACAAACTTCAGGTCATTTAAGTAAATAACAAAAAGCAGTGGCCCCAGGACAGAGCCCTGGGGCACCCCACATGGCACAGAAACACTATAGTTTGTTCCACATTATGTTTTCAGAAAACTGACTGGATGACGACTTGTTTCCTTGCACTAAAAGTGCAAAAACATCTGGATATCACACTTGTAGACTCAACAAAGTTACTGTTAGAGTTAACGAATGGGATGTTTACGGATTTTTTGCACTCTTAGTGAAGAAAACGTGGCATCATACAGTCAGTTTTCTGAAAACATAATGTGGAACAAAGTATAGAAGAGAGTGTGTTGGCAATAGATTCCCGTTGTGTTTGGTTGCTCAAAAAGGCAGAGATCCATATCCCCAACAATACCACAATTTTCAAACTTTAAACAATTTTCGATGAATCACCGACTCAAATGGTTTTTTTTAAATCGAAGTATATCGTATCGGAAGGGACACCAATATCAAGCGCACTAGTCCAACGGTCGAGGACAAGCAACAACTGAAGAGTAGCAGAACGACCAGGGAGAAAGCCAAATTGGTCAGTATTCATCACAGAATGCTTCTCAAAAACTCCAGTATAACATCCCGAATAACAGATTCCATAATTTTACAGGCCACGCAGGTTAAAGCAATAGGACGATAGTTTGAAGGATCAGAAGAAGACCCCTTCTTATAGATTGGAATAACTAAGGCTGAGCTCCACATGGAAGGAATTTGACCCTTCTCAAAGGAGAGTGTAAAGATTCTGGAGAGAGAGGGTAACAAATTTCCAGTGAACATTTTTTAACAAGAAAGGCAGAAATGCCGTCTGGACCCCGAGAGTGGCTAGGTTTAATCTTATTAATGGCAGCCAAGACTATAGTAGCAGAGAAGGACACCCAATCACATTTGTCGTTAAAGGGCGTAGGAAGTAAGGGCGAGGGAAGAGGGGCACCATCATCTGTGATTGAATTAGATGCAAAGGAAGAACAGAACGATTCAGCCTTTGCAAGGTCATCTGTTAAATAACGGTTGCCCACTTTTAAGGGAGGTAGTGTTCTAGATAGAGATGTTTTGAAGCGATAAAACCAAAATAGGGCAGAATGACTGCTTTCACGAATGATAGCCGCCTCCCGCGAACTGTGCCAAGTTTCCATACAGTTGGAGTAGAGTAAGCGTATTTTATTTTATTCAAGCCTGTTCTCTTCGCTTTGATTAAGCTTATAGCGTTTCCAAAGTTTAAGCTTCAGTAGACGCATCTTGTTCAGGTGTGTAGGTAAATGGACCGATCTAGATCTGTTCCCATGAAAGGGCTCACTGCAAAGTTTTACATGGTCCATAAGAATATTTAGGAAACAATTCCATACCTGGTCGATAGTCGGATGGACCCTAAATATAAGGGCATCCCAATCAACACACGACAATGAATCAAGCAGCTTGTCGTAATCCACCCTACCATGTGACTTAGAATCAACACCTTGGTCGTCAAGAAGAGTAGGGACCGAAAAAGGGAGGTTTATAGAAAAGGAAACAGCACAGTGATTACTGTTGCCGACATGATCATCCACCTTCAAATCAAAAACAAGTCTCTCATTATCGCTGAAGACCAAGGCTAAAGTATTGTTGCCTCTAGTGGGTTCTTCAACAAGTTGAAAGAGTCCAAGGGTGCTAGGAGCTCCAGGAAAAGACGGTGGAGCCTGTCCGTCGCCCAATTTCGTCCCCAGTCCACAGTGGATAGGTTAAAATCACCGAGAAGTATACTGGAGTACTGATTTTCAAAATAGTTAATTGTGAAATTGCAAAGCGAGGTGATAGCTTCCTCATCATGACAATCAGGAAGGTACCCCAAAACAACATTAATTTTAAAACAAGGCAGGGACAGTGCAATACATTCCACACCAAGTGCAACACTTTCAACCACCAATTGTATTTCGCAACGGTGGACAACAAGTAAGCCCCCACCCAAACTACCCTGATCACGACGCATAACAGTGTATTTTTTGACATCCACCAACATGCCATCAGTAAAAGCAGGATGGAGCCAGCTTTCGACCACAAAGATAATGTCAAAGATATCCCTCTGCACCAACTCCCGGAAACGCCCAATATTACGGACGACACTTCTAGCATTAAAAAAGACACATTTCAAATTTTGACGATTAAGTTGAGGAGGTAAGCTAGGTGTTAAGTCAACCATGGGGTTAGACCCTGTTAAGATTTGTGGTTTTCCGACGACGCATGTAGTTTAAGGAGTTCCGTTTGCAGTGCATACTTTCCTCGGGATGTGAGATGTATCGAGTCCCGAGCTAACAGCGTACGATCCTTACAAATGACACTGTCAATGGACACAAACGAGTAATTGTTTTCAACACACAGGTTTCTTAAGAGGGCGTTTGTGTGTATAACTTTCTTGTCGAGATCTAGGTTGTCCTTGCCGAGCCTTGGGAATAGGTCAATAAATGTAATTCGAATATCCGGATATGCAGTTCGGATAGATGTAGCAAAGTCGCTCAGGCTGCACACGATTCGATTCGGTGTTTCCTCGCTTATACTGTTTGTACCAGCACAGATGACCACCGTTCTGAGTGGGTCACAAACAGACAAAAGGTTGGGCAAGCACTCCTGGAGATCCTTTGGTCGAAGACCAGGATAGGACCAAGTTTTGGACCTCGGGTGGTTACTACCCCGAAGTGAGCGAACCGTGGAATCTCCAATGATGGTAGTAACTCCCTTCCAAACATCCGTGGCCGTAGCACTGATGAGATCTTGGACCACTTTCACAGAATTATCATTGCAGGTAATGTGGTTGCGATGATTGACTACATAATCCCTAGCCTGATTTTTGGCAATACAGAGTTTCGACACATTTACAAGATCACCCACCACATTTTCGCTAAGTAGAGTGGGACTGGGCTGTGAATCAATAGGCGGACTAACGTGGAGACCTTGTTGTTTCCTCGGCTTCCTCTTCCTTCGAGTAGTAATGTTTTTATGCAGGGGTTGTGTGTCAAGGAGCACAGGTGCGCTCGGAGCAGGTAGAACGTCGTGATCAAGGTGAGCAGAAATCAATGCCAAACTATCTTCGCTGCTTGTTTTGAGCCTAACCAGTAAGTTCGTATTTACATTCAACTGTAATTCCGTCTTCGCCCCATCTTGAAGCTGGGCTAGGTTGGCATTCTCCTTGACGGCCTTAGGTAGGTCGGCTATTGCAGCGTTGAGATTTGCCTTGGCCTCCAGAAATTTTCCATCCAGTCTCAAACCAATGCCCTCTAAAAAATCGTCGAGTATGTTCTGTTGCTTATTAAAAAAGGCCAAAGTCCAACGTTCGAATAGGGATTTAAAATCGTCAAACCTGGAATCCAGTGACTCAGAAACTTTTTCTGTGATCGAGGCCACTCTAGTGTTGATCTCGCTCAAGTCAATGTCCTTTTCCAGACTGAAGGAATCAAGACCCTGTTGAAGGAATCAAGGTAGTTTAGTTGACAGTCCATGGAGGCCATAGGGATTCTGAAGATTACAAATATCTGCTAGTTTAGAAGGCTCATCGTGCACAATGGGCGATGTGCACTCTGCAGGTGTGCTCTGAAAGTGCACAATCCTTGTCTCCTTCAGTGGGGATTGGATGGAATCGTAGTACAAAGTTCGGCGTCTATCCCCAACGGCTTCAAGTTCCCTCACAGCAGACATGGTCAATGTGTGATTAAAAAAAAAAGGGAAACGAAAATAAGAGAAAAAAAAAGTAAATAGCGTTAAAAATGTACAAAGCCAGGCCCCATAAGCTGACTGAGATCACGCAAGGAGACGATAATCGGAGCAAAAACAACAACAACAACAACAGCGAGGCAGGGTCTCGAACTCACGTTAGACACCGATCCAACATGGCCGCGCCCACAGAACAACAACAACACACGCAAAACTAAGAGCAATTCACTCACGGAAGCACGAGCCAGTCACACAGCAGCACATGGCTAAGTTCGGAAGAAGCACCGGGTGTTCATAGATCAGGGGTCTTCTTTTGCGGGGTCTTCTGAGAATTTTCTTGCACAAACGAACTGTAATAAGCACTGTCTGCCAGTCGTGCTAACAGTCGTGCACCTGTCTCTCGTGAGATCCAAATAAATACGAACCCAATCTGTTTCAAACTACAATCTGTACAATCTGTTTCAAACTACAAACTACAATTTGTTTCAAAATGCAGTGGCACTTCATTACAAAGTGTACATACATGTCCATCAGTAAGTAGGTGAAGAACTCAAAAAAAATTGTGGTCACGCTGTCTCACTCTGAAAAAAAGTGAACCGTAAAAGTGAACTTTCACAGGAACTGTATATAGGTAACAGGTACTGAAAACTATATTTTATCTTTATACACATGTAATATATGTTGATCGCTTACTTGCAATTAGTAAAATTAACTATGTATTTGTTAAAATGGCGCACATAATTAAAAAAAACATTTTTCTATGGTTTTTTTATTATTTAAACATTGTTTTCTACATGTATTGTTTTATTAAATGTCACTATTATATCTTAACAGAAAACTTGGTGAAAACATTTTTATGCGGGTTTTTCATTTAAACATTATACATTTCCTTTTTTAAAAAAGAAAAAACGGTAGAAAAACTTTCTATAAATGTTACGTAAAAAAAATAATAAAAAAGTGATTCACGCACCTAAAAAAGTTTTACATGAAAACAGGAAATCTTGAAGGTGAGCAAAATCTCGTGAGGTAGCGATAATAGTTTCATTAAGAAAATAACTGACCTAATCAAAAAACATTTTGTATTTCTTAATCAGTAAATTTGAAATATAGGCCTATACAGTATATACACTCCGACCTTAAGATAAAAAAAACATTAAAAAAATGGAGTTACTAACTTTTTTTGTCTACTTAAAGTTTTTTTCAAATATATATACAGTATACAGTGTGTTTCAAAAAACACACCAGCAAAACATGATTTAAGTCTAAACTTTCTTGTTAACACCCTCCAGAACCATAAAATTTGAAACAGCCCGTATAATAGGCATTTGTAACGTGACATGTTACATGTAAACAAAATAAATTTTGACCTTGATAGACAATAAAAGAAAAAAATTCGCTCCTTTTTCTTTTCTTTGTGTTTTGATAGAAACACCCTAAGAATATAATTACAGTACGATAAAACATTAAAAACATAAGTATACAGTAAGGTAAAATAAAACAACAGTATAACTAAAAAATTGAGAAAAGAAACTTAACAGTAATGTAACATAATTACTGACTTAACTCTGTTTTGTCCTGTTCTTGAGGCTTTGGCTTTTGAAGTACAGTAAAAAAATATTTAACTTTTTGTAAGGTAGAAGTTGACGACATCTTAGGCATTCTAGCAGGTAAGGGGAGGGTTTTGGATGTTGAATCTTGCGTAGACTGTGATGAAAAGGATGGAAGGAGAGGAGGCAAAGTTTTCATTCTATTCAAAGATTCTTCATCATGAGATTTAGGTTCCAGGTAGAAACTAGATATTGTGTCTTGAGGGGAATAATAATGATGGGTTTCATGCTGACTTGTAGGAACAGGATAAAGCGTTGTATCACAAGAATCAGCCGTCGAGAGTTCAATGGGTGTGGGGGTATCATACGTAGGGGTAGCACACGTGGGGGTAGCGTATACTGGCACAGTTAGTGCAGGAATATCGTATAAACGGTAGCGTACTGTAGGTGTCTGATAATTTCCGTAGTTAGTTGCAATGTTATTTTCTTCTGTAGAAGGTGAAGGGTAAACAGTTGAAGAAGATTGCGGCTCTGAAGGTGTTTGATAGTTTGCATATTTGTGGGTAACGTCATTTTCTTCGGAAGAAGGGGAAGGCTGAACAGTTGGAAAAGATTGTGTAACAGATGCGTAGTAAGGTCCTTCCGTATTTTCCAAAGATTTTAAACTGTTAAGAGGGATTTTTCCTGCTCCACTATCAAAATTAGAATCAAAGGAATCAGATTCGAAATCAGAACCATTGTTAAATTCGATTGATGCTGTTTGTCCTAAAACGTGTGAAGTTGCACTTCCTATTTCAGTGACGATCTTTACCTTGGGGGCGATTACAGGAGTTTTTTTTTTTTTGTTCTTCAGTGTTTACGGCTTCTTCTTCTATTTCTTGTACTCTATCAGTGTTTACATTTTCTTCTGTTGGTTGTGCAGCATTTTAATCCACAAATTCCGGTAATCACTTTACATAATTTACGTGACGCGAAATACTGAAAAACAATCATTGCCAAAATGATCGCAGCGGCGTGAAGATATTCAAAATGACCCATAACGGTTTAGTCCGGTAAAAATGAGTGTGCAACTAGGCTGAAGTTCTGAGCGGGGAGTGAAACGTAGTAAACAGATTTTCTAGCCGAGCGGACTTCGTATGTTTATTAGGGGTGGTACTTTCCGGTTTTCTAGATATCCGTTTAACCCGTTTTTTTTCCGGTCGGTTACACGAAAACCGTTTTTACGTTTTCAAGAAAAAAAAAACAGCCAAAAAATTTCACACCTGCGTAATATATTCATAAAAAACAAGCTGGAAAAAATATGATTTAGGCCTTGGTAAAACAAGCACAATTATTGACTACATGTTGCATTTTGGTATTTAAATTAGAAGAAAGTTGAAGTTGATAAATTTAAGTATTTACTTTATCAAGACTTTATGTAGCTTTAAAATTTCTACTAGATGGCTTAGGCCTATATATTTACGACAACGTAAGCCAAAAACAAAACAAAATGTAACACAACGTTTTCGTTATTAATGTGCCATTCATTTCAAATAATGAGCCAGAAAAATTAGCATGTTTGCGTTTTCGGGTAGCAACGCATTTCGTTTACGTGTTATGTCGCCACTTCCCCGCCGCTCGCGCTACGTGTACACGAGTCCACGACGCGGGGAGGGCAGATGCTGGCCAGCTTGTATTTAACTGCCTCGTGTACGCGCTGACGATCAGCAGTTTGCAGCTTCAAAGGGACAACAAGCCCACACGGATTATTTGTTAATAAGCTGCTCCCTATCCACCCCGGTTTTCTACTTTCACTGATTTTGAGTGTTTGGATTAGTAGGCCTAAATGATGCCACTTGGGTATTTTTTGGCTCGTTCGCCACGGGTTTTGAATGGTGCCCGCATCAAACGTTTTTCGGATATGGGTTTTATAATCCGTGTAACCGAACGTGGAACGGTTTCCGGTTAACCGTGTAACCGATCCCAGCCTAATGCTTATAGCGACAGAAATAGTTCATGGAGAACAAGAATCTCCCATTAAGGAATAACTGACCGTTCCTTTTTTTTCCTCCAGCGATCTGGACACCGTATGTGTTGGATTGGTAGCTCATGTAGAATTTGCTATATTTAAATATGTTAAAAAAAAAAACGGGCGTCAAGCTAATTCGTACGGCCTCACTCCTACCTCATGATAGTCATGAAAAATATTTTTTTTTTAAAAAGAGACCAAAATATAGCTTTTTAATTTTTGTTTTATAAAAAAAAGAGGGGAGAGACGGAATAAGCAAACATTATTAAAAAATGATAGGAATTAGGTTATTTTCACGTTTTGCAACGTTATTTTTTATCCTTCTTCGTGCTTTTCTCCTCCAAAGAATTTTTTGCCTGTATGGAATAGAGTTGGATGTGTATTGATGGTTATCATTTTTTCCAAATTACGCTTCATTACATTCTCTTTGCAGCTGCTGTTCTTTGAGGTTAGCGACTCGTCCTATACGGTGATTATTACAAATGATTTTTTTACAAGTGCCGTGGAGGGATACCTGAGGAAGGTGTTGTAGTAAGCAAGCTGCTGCGATTGGGGTCATGTGCTCTCTCTCTCTCTCTCTCTCTCTCTCTAGCGGTCGTTACTCAGGAAGCCGCGTGATGAAGAAAAAACAACCGTTACTTTGGGAAAAGACGTTAATAATTACTTAATTAAAATTCTTTAAGTGTTCGCGCATGCGCTGAGTATGGTCGGAGGAGAGAAGAGAGACTTTTACTTTCTGACTGTCGAAGCATTGCATATACGTTCATTAGATCAGGAGGTTACATGATAGCAACCATTACAGATTACGACGAAAATGGATTATACAGTGAGTGAAACAAAAGATGCAGCATCCGGAGAGATAAGACTGTTAAAACTAAGAAAGCAGCGACTTGAAACGAGACATAGACGTGAAATACAGCTGTTAAATTTGGAAAAGATGCGTAAAGACAAGAAAAAAAGGATGAAACGGCGGTTGAAAAGAAAACAAAAAATAGACAAAGAAGAATATCACCGAATACGTGTGTCTCAAGCAAAATTCAAACAGGAATTAGACAAGTGTCTACACTTTCGCAATTTATTGTGCCGGATTAGACTGCAAGTACAAAGAAAGAAAAAAGAAGAAGCAGTCAGAAAAATGGTGTAAGGAATGAACGGTGAAAGAAAACATGCTAAAAACAGCCCTTTTCAGGGCTACAAAATCTAGGAGAGAGAACCAAAACACAACTGCTTTATTTTTATTTTTGCCGAAGCTATGGCGAATAAAAAGCATGTATGCAAGGTGAGTAAATGTAGGTATGAATGCTTGTGTGATATAGGTGTGTAGGTTTTAAGACCGAGTACGAAAATGGTTGAAAATGGGTAAAATAATGTGTGCATGTAACAAAAAAAGTGTGCGTTATGAGGGTGTTGGGGAGGGGGAGGGGGAGGTGAATGTGTGTGTGTATGACGTATGTGTGTAGGTATGACGTATGTGTGTGGTTATGACGTATGTGTGTAGTATGCTGTATGCAGAAAAAATATGCTGAGGGGGTGGGAGGTTCATTCGATGCCCGAACGCCGTAAGGAAAGGTGGGCCGGGATAAAAGCCGGTAGAAAGAGCGGCGAAGCATCGCTTGCCAGGCGGCAGAGAGAGAACGGCTCCATTCCGTCGTCGCTAGAAGGGAGGAAAGAGGCAAAGCAGGGAAGCCACGCACGGGTGCTGGTGGTGGTGGTGGTGGGCGCGCGGCAAAAGGCTCCAAAAACGTAAAAATCAAAAAAATAATGCTAAATGGCGGTAATGAACGTTTGACCGTCCCTCCTCCTTAGGAAGGAAGT
>JAHWFP010021886.1:85915-102848 GCA_023313725.1 Lithobius niger | reverse complement strand
ACAGAAAAACTTGGGGTCAGGCTAATGCACAGAAAAACTTGGGGTCAGGCTAATGCACAGAAAAACTTGGGGTCAGGCTAATGCACAGAAAAACTTGGGGTCAGGCTAATGCACAGAAAAACTTGGGGTCAGGCTAATGCACAGAAAAACTTGGGGTCAGGCTAATGCACAGAAAAACTTGGGGTCAGGCTAATGCACAGAAAAACTTGGGGTCAGGCTAATGCACAGAAAAACTTGGGGTCAGGCTAATGCACAGAAAAACTTGGGTCAGCCTTGTGCAACAGAAAGCTTGGGGTCAGGCTAATGCACAGAAAAACTTGGGTCCACCTTGTGCAACAGAAAGCTTGGGGTCAGGCTAATGCACAGAAAAACTTGGGTCCACCTTGTGCACGAAAAACTTGTATCCAGTTTGGGTACGGAAACGTGTCAGAAACGTGGGTCAGGTGCATTGCTAGCATTGTTCATGGATACCTTAAAATACACCAAGCTAGGTGCCAGATGAATAATTTGGGGAGAGGGATGGAAAGAGCCTAATTGGTTATTGTTGGAGCCTTAAGATGCATTAATCTTAACAATCAACTAGGGAACATGTTATTAATGTTTGGCCATTTACATCCACGCTATAGGACCGAAGTCCGGGCTCCGCTTGATCAAAGTTTTCCCAGTTTGTTCCAATAGACCATGTTTTTGCTCTTTGTATTGCCCTCTGAGCTTGCATACTGCATCTTTGTTAGCATTTGATGGATATGGCACCCCAGTCAAACTCCTTGCCTTACGTGTAGAATATTTGGCTTTGAGCCAGCTTTAAGAGTGCTCCAAAAAACTTAACCAACAAAGCCCTAACCAACAACGCCCTAAACCATGTGCAATCCTTGTAAAGTTTCTGTTCATCTTTCATCTCCTTTGTTTAGTTTACTGTAGCAGTGGTTAGTGGTATTTACCTTGTTAATGACATGTTGCAGCATGGTAAAAAAGCGTGGTATCCTTCATTTTCAGCCGCGAAGATTGGGAGAGAGGATTGCTCAAAGGTCGGGGTCAGAATTTGGCCAGACGCTTAATGGAATTGCCGGCCAACTTGTGCACCCCAACTATATTTGCCAATATAGCAAAAGACGAACTAGCACCTTACGATATCCAAGTCGCAGCACGGTAAGTTAAAGTGCTTTATAATTTTTTTTGGAGGATAAACATTTTTTGGGATTCCGTGTAATTGCACGGTCTGGTGGTATGTATAGATGTCCTTTCAAGTTTTTTTTGTTTAAACAAGCCTATATTTGCCTAATGCCTTGAGAATGCTGTTGGGGTGGGGAGTAGGAACGTATTTTGGACACCAGAACTTGCACAAGTTAACGATGCCATTCGCTATTGTCTCATTGGCTCTTGAGGCCAAGACATTGCCCACTCGGCTGTGTCAGGTTTCCTCACTAACCTGCTTTTTCTATCTCTATAGACTTATTTACATCCTTGTGCGAGACGTTTGTGGTGGTCAAGTGGTTAAAAAGAATTCAACATTGCCAAACATTTATGGGACATTTTTAGCGAATAGCTCGGCTTAACAAGGTGCGCAAGGACTTGGGGTTAGGCTTAATATGTGCAGGGAAGGAGACCTTTGTAAGGGTTTAATTAGGCCTAATTGGTCTTTATTACAGAAACAATACATCTAATTATGCATGAAAGTACACATATATCATAATTATTAATGGATTAATTCAATATTTCGTAAGAGATTAAATAGGCTCCAGTTGATCAGATAAGATAGAAGCTAATCCTTTTCCAACCTCGGCCAATGAGTTGCGTTCCGAGTAACCAAACCACCATAATTACTTACTGTAAGAAGGATTGGCATTGCTTTACACAATCTTATCAGAGTAGCTGTTAATTGATTCCGAGAACTCGCTTATACGAAGAGGATCCAATTAAGATAAGATCAGCGCAAATGATCGTTCAGTTCCAACAATAACAATCATTGTTAAAACGGATTAGCATGACAAGTTAATTAAGATAGGGACACTTAATGGAGTGAGACTAAAAACTCACTAATGTACTTCCAGAATGAGACAATACTTTGACAGGCACAGCGGTCCCCTAATTAAGTGAAGGGTCCGAACTGTCTAAGTCTTTACAATTCTCCGTAAATCCAATCAATCAGCTTAGACGGTGATTGATGTGGCTACGGTAACAACCTCGTTATAAAGTGCGATCCAGGAATGCAACGAGACATTCGGGTTCCTTCAGCGCTTCAATATTAAAATCATTCACGCCAATTAACATTCCTGAGGGCCGTTCCAGAGTACGGACACGGGAGTTAGAGCCTCCAAGCGGCGAACGCCAACTGCAGCATTAGGCTAATACACCGCTCGTTAGCCACATCCAAGTTCTTAATACAGCTAAGTATTCAGTGCAAGCAGTGATTATTATGTTTATTAACAGCGCATTTAATTAGTCCAAGGCCAGCTAATATAATACAAGTTAGGATAACTATTCCAACAATAAGTAGCTACCGTAATGCCAATCGCTACGCCTCACGTCGATTAATTGTAATCACTGTCGTTCGTTTATTTATCTCTCATGTCGATTCAATAGACCGGTGTGGTCCATATTTTGTAAGAGTCGATTAAAGGCCCAGTTTATCGATATAGTGTTTATTATTTATTTATCAGATACACATGTTTAGAGTACTAAATATCCTGATAATGTTCTCTCTGGTCAAATGGTCACCGGAAAAGAACATTACACCTTGCCTCAACCGAATTCATGGTTTGGGGAAAATCTCCCCCTGTAAGGGTCCCGCTAACACACTTGAATGTTGCGTTGGATAGCTTGAATCAAAGGGTCTGCACGAACCAGGGAATAGGCTTAAAAAGCGTGAGAAGACCATCGTTACACCAAGTTTCATGACACCCACACCGCCGGTTATCAAGAAAAGTCGAAACAACCATAGTTTTTCATAACCCTCCATGAGGTTTTGCTTAACGCCACGTTTTGGGTCACCAGCGCCTGTACAGGTGCATTGGCAGCGTTGGTTTTACTATTTTCTTTTGGATTCTTGTTTTGGCATTGGAGATATCAGGGATGCTGCCGAGGATACCAGCTTTTTTCATTTTTTCACATTCCCACTTTTTATTTTCACAATTTTCACATAACCGGTTTTTAATTTTTCACATTTTTCACTTCAGTGCATTTTATTTTTTCACATTTTTCACATACCTTTCATTTTTATATCACTATTTCTTCGTTTTCATCTATCACCAGTTTCACATTTCTTTATAAAAATGTTTCTTATCCAGTAACCATTGTAATTTCTCTGTAATTTCACTCAAGAGAGCGAAAGCGACTCTGCTCGTAAACCAACCAATTTTTTTTGTGTATTCTAACAGGCATACCTACGTAAAGGGCGGATAATTTAATTGTTGTTACTTAGTTTTTGAGTTTTGCCTTTTTTTTACACCAACACTTGTATTTTTCACATTTTTTCACGTTTTTCACGTATTGTACCACTGGCAAATTTTCACATTTTTCACATTTTTTCACACCGGCAGCATCCCTGAGATATGTAAGACAAAAGTTCTAACGTTTTTCGTGGAATTCATTGAATTATGTCAAATTTTTGGCCGTTGTTGTTAAACAACATCTAACAACATCCAAGGGCCTTCCTTTAAGTCCTCTAAGTCTTCTATCGTAAGAATTTTGTTTAATGCTAGGTTCTGTGTGCATGTTGTAGCATTTGTGACAAAACTATAAAATGTTAATTTCAATCCCCCCTCCCCTCCCAACCTTGAGATGTAATCTGTTGCGATAGTTTTTTTTTCCCAAGCTTGCTCCTAAATTTGTGCCAATAAGTAAATGGTTTTGTTTTCACCCCTAAAGGCCCAAAATTTGTCGGGTGCACGATGATCCTGACTGAAAGGTCATGGATGGTAAAAAAAATTTTTTATTAAAATTCAATTAACATTTTTTTTAGGAACAAGCAATGGATTGCAGAGCAGAAGATGGGTTCTTACCTGAGTGTATCTAATGGTTCACATGTCCCACCTATATTTCTGGAGCTACACTACTACGGCGGGAAATCAAAATCCAAACCAATAGTCTTAGTTGGCAAAGGAATTACTTTTGACAGGCGAGTTAGCAAGCGAGAAATTCGATTTTATTTGCAACCTGGAAAGCTGGAAATAATATGATTGTTTCCTTCAGTGGCGGAATTTCAATAAAACCCAGCGATCGCATGGACAGAATGCGTGCAGATTTGGGCGGTGGAGCGTGCATCGTTGGTGCAATGCAAGTCGTAGCTGCACTCAAGACACCTGTTAATATCGTAGGTAAGTGCCACATGTTTCCGCAAGTTGGCGACATAAATGCTAAATTCTAGCAAGCCCTTCTCGTGTACAATTCGTCCAGAACTGAAAAGCTACTCCAAAACAAGTCCACTCCACATTATAGGACAGAAAAAACTACTGAGTTGTTCAGGGGAGCTATTTCAAAAACCCACCCACCCCACAAACTTGGTTACGTGAGCTGTTCTGAAGTCCATCCACTCTTTAAAAGGTTGGCCAGAAAAACGTGATGCACCACGTGCTTTGTAGGGTCCGGAAGCTGACGCATTTTCGCTATTTTCCAGCATTTTCTGGCTTTGTGTGTAAACTTAAACATTTTTAAGTTTTGCTGACTGCATTATACGCATAAAAAAACTTTGTAATGCAAGTCTTTCAGTTTTTCACACCACATACCTATTTTTTTATAAATAAAATAAGTCTTCAGGGTAGTCGAGGTTTTTTCAGCTACACAAAAGTGACAATTTACCAAAATCGAATAAGCCTTCAAAACCAGAAAAATTCAAAACCAGAAAAAAAAAAACCAGAAAGTTGCCCATGCCCTCTCGGTGGTCTGTGCACGCTACTGGATTTTACCTACCGTGAAGATTCGCTGTGAACTGGATTGAATCTGAATTCATCCATATCTCCAAAAATGTGTAGTTAGCAAAAAAAAAAACATTCTCATGAAAGTATTAATGTATTAAACACTTTCATTTCCTTATTAGGGTGGACCTCCAGTGGGCCCAATTAAGTTTAATTGGAGGTCCACTTTAGGCGGCTGCAGGTCCATTTGGACCGCCAGTTAGCATGTAAAAAAATGCCCTGCCGTAAACTACATAAATTAGCCCAAAAGGTACCCGATTATTCGAAAGCGTTAAAATTTTAGCGTAAGTGATTTCCCTCCCTATACACTCCCAGACCTACAAGATTGATACTTGTCCCGTTTACCACTAAGTTTGATATACTTTGCCTTCTTACCGAGAACTAGTTTTCCAAGAGCTGAGGTATGCAGTAAGGATGGGAAACAAAAAACCTTTACAATTGTGTTGTAAAAGCTTTTGAGCTTTTACATAAGAAGTAAAATGTTACATTTTTCTGTACGAATAACGCTGAAAATTAAAACTGGAAATTGTATTTGTGAATTTTCAATGTTAACTTCAGTCCTATCTTCGTCAGGCTCTCACAATTCTTAGTTTACATCATTGTTTCTGCTCTTGCCATTTTCGTTAGCAGATGACAATGCAGAGTGGTACCGCAGCCTGCTGTTTTCACTGATTAGTGCCTATCGCGTGTTCTTAATGCCATTTTCTCATAAGGTGCTCACCAAACTCCTGGATTGGAATGGGCCTTGTCGATTCATTAAGGACTTCCCAGAATTTAATTTATGCTAGTTAGCTTATTTTTCTATTAAGCTTTTTAAAACCAAAAACATGTGCACACATTGTGCACCAGTATCAAATGACACAGCACACATGTCAGGTTCCGACTTTACACAAATTGAATGTGGCTCGTTACGCAGTTCACGAGCAGGCAATTAACACTTTCACCACCTTGTTCAACAAGATGAGCATTAATTTATTGCCCGCATTAAGGCCAAGTTCAAGTGGCACTTTACTGAATTGTCTACAGAATCTGGCAAACATTTAGTACTATCTAGTTCTTGCTTGCATCAAGCGGAGGAATGTGCAACACCATTTCTTTTAACGAAACAACCAACGCGTCCAAATTAAGTGAAAATTTGGTATGTCCTCTGGGAGGAAGCTGCGAAGATTACCATTCTCGCACCCACTGATGGCGCCACAGTACTCGTAAGATTTTCCGTTGGTAGCAACACGTCTTTTAAAGTTGACAAGCAAGGCATTGCAATTAATAACGTTAAGGTTTTTCTGTTTCGAATGTAGTAAAATTGGTGAATATGGTTAGGGCTTCGAGAGCTTAAAGTAGCCCCCACCCTTACTTCCTAGATCCGTACTTGACCCCATTTTGAATTACAACCCACACCAAAAAAATTCCTACTACGTTTAACAGCATGTTGGTTTACGGGGCTCAATATTTTGCAATACTATTTTTCGAATTTATTTTGATCGCACTTACCTTTATCAAGCCTAATATTTTTTTGCAGGCTTAATACCTTTAACTGAAAATATGCCAGGTGGCGGAGCTACAAAGCCTGGTGATGTGGTAACTGCTATGAATGGCACCACTATTCAGGTAAGACTGTTTGTATTCCCAAAATTTGATATTCAATGCCCTAGTAGTTAGTACTGAGTAGGAATATCACCAGAGCCTACAAGTCCAGGCCTATGGTCCCACAGAACCCAAAAAAATATATAAGAAATCTGCATTAGACATTTCATTTTACTCCAATACTGGCTTTCACAATTTCGTTAAAAGCGCAATGCTAATAGAATGGTGTGAATGAAATGGCTAAACACCTTGGTAAATGGACGCATCCAAGGCTACACTGCACATAGCATGTTTTTGTTGGCTAGCTTACTGTTTTTCGACAAGTCCTCTTTTCTGCGAGTGAAAAGTTTGTGGAGGAGACAGGCTTGCTGTAGTAGTGAGTGGTAATGGATATAGGACCATTATACCTAAATCTGTAAGCTGCAGACGGCTATCGTAGAAATGTATTGCGCTGCTTTGAATTAACGGGAGAAAACTGATTAGTAGCTTTACTCACCTTGGTAGGTATTTTAGTGCTATCACAGTAACGGTAACAGTAAACTTCCCAAAAAGCGTTCAGAGTAAATAAAACGTGTGCAATTTTTTGAGAGTTTGACATTTGCAATGTATTCAGGAGGGAAAATTGTGGACTAGTGACTTGTTCTGACCCCCTCATTACAAAGAAGCCCTTCAAAGTCCTTGTGCCTATAGCCTCCATAGTTACCCTAGTAGTCCTCTGGATCCCACTATTGGGGCACTCTGCATATGAGTGCAGAATTCAAAAACTGCATGAAAGGCCTTGAGGTGTCAGTGGCTCACACACATCGGATCACGTCCACCAAGCAATTGCAATAAAGCAACCGTATTCGGCCCAAATGGTTTGCTTTTGCTCAATGGAATATAACCTCATCTGTCATGTTTTTAAAGCCCTTAACCCGGTCGTCTTAGCTTAATCATTTTGTTTTTGTGGTACTAAACTGGTTTACATTCTATGGCTGACACTCGCATCTGTAACTTTGGCTAGTAGATTGGTGGAGATGCCTTGGGATTAGGTCAGCTGACAATATTCCTGGCAGATTTCACTAAAAGTAGGTACAGCAGGTTAGAGAAACAAAGCTGGACTACGTATCAAGATTCCTGATCTAACCCCACCCAGTATTAGTTTTTATTTGTTTCATGTCTATTGTGTGGATAGTACTGCCTTAGAATAAACTAGGACAGTGCTCAATGTTGTGGAATTTGTATGAGGCATTTACATATACATTCAACGAACTAAGTGGAGGTTAGACATGATCCTAGTCAAAGCTGATACCAGGAGAAGAGAGGTAATTCAAATCTGAAAATCTTATCTTTTACACGCCACAATCGCCATGAGGACGAGGCAACACAAGGTCTTTTCTTTCCGAAAATGCCAGAAGTGGCCGAGGTACAGCTCAAAACCCGGGACTTCTGGCATGTGATAGAACTACAATCGTGCTAACCATCGGGCCACTGTGCCCCCTTTCATTCATCTGCTGGCGTTAAGTCGATTGTATCAAAGGGAGCTTCGTAATCGATATTACAACCAGAGACTTGTGGATACAATCAGTTATTGTCATCTTTTGTCATGTTTTGTATTGCAACTGAAATGACGATTATTTTCCTCAGCAAACTCTTCCCCCTGTCATTAGATAACCTGTAACAGTTGAAATTGGGCGTAGGGAAATAACATAGAATGACACCAATTAAGTACTTAATTTTACCCGCCCACATACCCAACCTTTAGGTCCAACAATGTTTCGAAACTTGTATTTTTAGTTAATTTGTACTAGCATGGTTTGAATTAAACTAGCCCCTAGGTATGACCGGGCTCAAACTGGCCATAGTGCCACTGTGCCAAGGGCACAGGCGCCCTTTGATTTGGCGCCCCTTTCATAATATTTTTAAGAAAGATTATTGTTGTATTGTGGGTTGACTTCCTGGATGTGACTATTCCTTTCAGTCACAAAGCCCTCCTCTCAATCTACCCTTCCTTTTCACTTGGCGTCTTCACCAGTCTTAACAAGTTAACCCCAACTTCCTTGATGAGTAACGCTCCCTAATACACTCGCTACAAGGTAGGTTGAGAAAGAAGCATCCTGAAAAAGGAAATCATATGACCGCGCTCCCTGTTCGATCATAGTTATCAGACGAGACGCACCCTTCCTTTAGTTAGAATGGCTCCCGTATCTGGGGCCAAGAAGAAGAAAACTGGTGCCGAAAATAAACAGCAAAAAGGTTTGCCGAATTGACAAAATACGGTTTGGGGGGGGGGGGGGGGAGACACCGCTTATATTTTACACCAGCTGAGGCCATGACCAGGAACGCAACTGGAACAGGTGACCAGCAAGGTAAGCTAAACTTCAATTTTGGTCAAATAACTCGATTCGAAACAAGCTGTGGTGCCGGCTGTACAGCCTTCAGTAGACATACAAATGCGTGGCTTTTTTTACTGTCGGTTACACGAAAACCGATAATTTGTTAATCACTTTTCGAGCTCGTCCAATTTTTTAAAACCGATAATGTTTCCAATTGAAAAGGGTGAAAAAAATAATAATTACTGTAAGTTTCTTGCTTAATAGAAAAAATAAAAGCGTTATAAAGGTATGCAGTCTACTGACAGTTTTTAATTACGTTCGCCAAAAAAAAAATCGCAACGTTCAGCAATAATGCGTACTTCTTGCGCCCCTTATCAGCCAATCAACGCAGGAACTCTACGAACAGTGAACACTTTATTGGCCTACTAAATTTTCCAAACTAGTTTTTCTTTTCAAATTATTACAATGCTTTTCTAAACTCGGCTACACTGCAAGACCAAATTCACTTTTCTGAGCGACGATTCTTTTAAAAATGAATCTGCTGTATCCGCCTGTAAAGTGGGTTAACTGGGCGAGTCCAATCTGCTAATAAATGGAACAAGCAGGGACGAAGTAGGGCCCAAGTGCATATACAAGGAACAAGGAGGCAATAAATATTTCCAAAACAAAAATACAGCGTGGCAAACATGCAAGGTAAAAAATCGTGCTGCATTATTATGTACAGAAAGTAAATAGTATTTTACCAAAAAAAAAATGTTACAACACTGATTTTACTACAGATTTAAAGACAATGTGCAAGATTACAATATTGAAAGGGAGCGTCCATAAAGCATGTAACATTGTAGGAAAGGATTGGGGGAGGTCTTCACGGCGTTACGAATTGATTTGTTATTACGGGGCGGGGGATAAAATATGTTACGTAGCAAACTGCTAATGGGCTTTATAATTACTTAGTAAATAAAATAATGAAAGCAAAATACAACTGAAATTTTTTTTAGTTTATTCATAACTTATTGTTTAAAAGTGGCACTACCACCGATTGAAAATCGTACGAAAATACTGGCGCCACCTAGCGGCAGTGGTATTGTTAACCTTTACAGCTTCTCAGGTGCACGAGGACGTACCAAATTTCCACTCAATAATTAAGGAGGCTCGTGGCTTGTTTGTTTCGTTAAAAGAAATGGCGTTGTGCATTCCTTCGCTTGATTCAAGCAAGTGCTAGATAGTACTGGATAGCGCTAGATATTGCCAGATTCTGTTGATTTTCAATCGGTGATAGTGCCACTTTAAATTTGGATTTTAAAATGGTCCGAAGTTGCAGCTTTTAGCCTGGTGGGGCTGGGGAGGGCATCTTGTCAAAATGCACACCTTGTTACAATGTTACAGGGATAGGGAGAGGGATGGGGGAAGAAATAAAAATATAAAAATAAGCGCTACATCCATTTTGAGTTTTTGGGTTTTATTTCACCATTTAAAATTTCCCCAACAATTAACAATATGATGGTACAACCAATCCTTTTTCTCATGACGAGGTGTTAACCCCCCCCCCCCCAAAAAAAAATCCATTTAAAAGTATTCTCGCAAAACAAGTGTTTGACAAAACAAGTCTGGTGCCCCTTCGACCCCTCAGATGGCACAGGCGCCCTTTCCTAACCAGTCCGACCCTGGGTATGACCTAAGTGCAGAGCACGACATGGATGTCAGCTAGAAATGGAGGGGGGGGGGGGGAGATTCGGTCAAGATATTTACGATAATCATAATCATTTTTTTTTTACTTTTTTGGACGTGAGAATCTCAACGTTTTCTCAATTTCTGCTTAATCTTATCTATTCAAGTTCTGTGCATTACGAGAATTTCAGGATTACGTTGGATAGTTATAAACGTAAACGTGTCCCTTTTCCTAGCATAAATGATAGCGAAACTTCAAGACTAATAGTGCTACAGTGTTTGTTAAAACCAAATCTTGACCATGTTATACTTCATGAATTCTAGATCGATAACACAGATGCTGAAGGCCGTCTTGTTTTAGCCGATGCCCTCCATTACGCCCACCGTTTTGATCCATTGGTGATTGTGGATTTAGCTACTCTGACAGGTATGTATGGAGCACATCAAACACCTGGGTATTTTTGTGCTCTGTAAGACATAATAGGCAGGCACTCTTGCAAATTATGCCTACTTAGCATTTCCCTTAAGCGGTGAAAAAAAAATAACATTGTTAAATAAAAAATTGTGCGCGCATCAAGTTTCGTGAATTTTTTTTTTTCTACTTTGGGTATTATATGCAGGTGTGTAGCTAACAGCATCGTGTACAGCTCACTACTCTGGCTGTAGACAAACGAAAGGCTACTGTTCTGGCAAAGAATATCCAGCAATATCACTGCCTGTTTTAAGAATGCAAGGAAATCGGCACATTTTTTTTCACATTGATACACAAATGAACGATTATGATTTGAATTTTTTTCTTGTATTGTATGGGATGTTGAGTCTACAGTCCATGCAATAAAACCTTGGAAATTCATTTGTTTCATGCCTGTGAAAACCAGGTTTTAACGTAAGTGTTTTCCACATTATTTTACTGCATTTTTAGGGAACCTCCATAATAGAAACAAAAACAAATCCTCTCGCACCACAAAAATATTGTTGCACCGCATAGAGACTTTAAAGGTAATAAAAGCCCGCCCGCCCGCATAGACTTTGTTTGTACACTTATAAGAAACAAGGTATTTATTTTTATCGGCCTAAAGTATTTGTGAAAAACGCTCAGGTTTGTCTAAGCCAAAGATCTATCAAAAACTTCAACTTTGTGAAGGGTTAAATCCCAGCGTGCAGATGACATTTGTACACCTGACTTAGTGGATTGGGAACGAAAAAGTGTGTAGAATGGCCTAGACCCAACGTGCAAAGAAACCCAAATTCAATATACACGCAGGAGAATCCTGGAGAGGCAGGGTTTACAAGCAACGTTTAAAACCCGTTAAATGTAGCCGCAGGTGCAGCTTTCTTAGTCGGGGAATTCCAGGTAGTTTCGAACCGGACGGCGAAGATGTGTCTTCTACAATCCGTTCTGTAATCCAGAAGATGCACTAAGTGAAATGTCCCTTGGTGGAGGATGAAAAAACGTACATCAACCGCGAGAAAACCCTCCAGAATTTTTAAGGTTAATATTAAATCTGCCCAAAGTATGCGTAATTCCAAAGGCTCCAGAACGAGCTGTCTGTTCCCAGCCGAGAGACCACACCGAAGGAAGACGCTTGGTAAATCTGTGTTCAGCAAGCCGATTGATATCAGACAGCAGGTGAGACCAAACCAGACTGGAATACTCGAGCAGGGGTCGTGCATAGACCTTAAAGGCCACACCTTTGTGCCAATATTTGCAGAAGCAAAGCAACAATTTACAATTGCAAGACGTTTCGAGAGTAGACATTTTCTGGCAGTGGACAGTACTTGAGATCTGCAGTGAACCAAACTTCCAGGTCGTGAACCTCAAGTCAAATCGGCAAGAGCTGATTTTCAAAAAAGTAAGGCAGTTGAGGATTTCGATGCCCAATGTGAAAAGGGAAGCATTTCGATTCAGCAACCAGAAGTTACCAGCTAGCCTCCCATTTCAATAAATGATTTATCTCGGAAAGTTCCAAACTTGTCTTGGAGCCGTGATATGGTATTTCCCTGTTTAAGATCATCGATAAATAAAATTTTCGATCGAAGTTTGGAAGCAGGTTATGTCTTTTACGTATATTACAAAAAGTATGGCCACCCCCACTACAGAGCCATCCCCACTAATAACTTCAGAGGTGAATGGGGAATCCTCAATCTGGACAGCTGCGACCGATAGCTAACAAAGGCAGCAATCCAGTTTAGTAACCTGCCAGTAAGCTTCCAGTTTAGGAGTAATCGCCTATAGCCCAGATGCATAAGCTTTCCGAAGTCTTACGTAAATACCACTATATCAGGATTTTTACTATACTTTTAGGACTCCTGAAACAAGTTATTTCCAGTGGCATAGCTCAAGTTATTTCCAGTGGCATAGCTAAGTATGCAGTGCACACCCTTGCACACCTTGGCAGCATATAGAGTACAACGTATGTACACACCATGCCTTGCAACCATGCACATTGTGCACCTTGCCCTGGATACCTCCCTACACCACTGGTATATTTTGGTTAATCTTTAGAACAAAATATAAATTCTTTCTGTATATGTAGTGCAACATTAATGGTCAAACTGCTGTCGTTATGCCATCAACACGCCTAAGCTGCCAGCAGTGACGGCGTCAGGACTAAATTGTTTGGGGGGGCCGACAAAGGGCACAACTGGAAACGAGTGGGCCGAGGATCTTTTTTCAAGGCATCCACATTAGGCACTTTTTTCAGTTTAATTCAACCTTAACGTAACCTAAGCTTCAATACAGTACAATTTATTTGTAAAATAAGCCCCATAAGCACACAAAATTAATTAGGATACACACATATTGCGAAGTTGCTAAAGAAAATACATATATATAAATAAAATTTTAAAAATAAAAGTTCTGTTTATTCATTTGATTTAAAGTTTAGCCAGCAAGTTTTTTTAATTTTATTTTCTGGTAAGAACCTGAGTGGTGGTGGGGGGGGGGGGGGGGGGCATAAAATGTTTAGGGCCTGGCACTGTCACTGGCTGCCAGCTACCAGTCGAGACATTTATTTAGTGGTCAAGCCCAATGTTCTGCTTAGTTCATGTCACGTTTGTTGGCTTTACAGTACAAGGCTGCTCAAACTGACTTTTCAGACCAGGGCAGAAAGAGGACGGGGGAAAGTTAGGGTGCAATTGCCTGCTTCGGACAAGGATGTTACAGGGTTAGTAAGCGTCCAGCAGGTAAGCTGCTAGACAAAGCTCCTGTTAAAATTTATTTATAATACCTAAAAAAAACTTTCATTATCATGAGCACCTGTTATCAATAATTACTGTCCGTCACTGCTTTTTATATTAATGACGTACAAGCTTCGAATCGAGACTAGTAGTGGCTCTGGGAGTATTAAACAAAGGCGCGGAATTGTACTGACACGGAGTTACGCCAACTCCGGAATTTTCTTGAATACTGACCCCTGTGTGGACCCGGAATTACAGTAACTCCGGATTCGTAATTTGCTTTACAAACGTCTGAAACAATCCGGAATTGTAGCAACACGGAATTGTAGTCACACCGTTTCTGAAGAGAGCTGGGATGTTATCAATAAAATCGGGAGTTATGGTAACTCCATGTTACTACAATTCCGGTTTGTTTCGGACACTTTTAAAGAAAATTACAAATCCGGAGTTACTGTAATTCCGGGTCACACATGTAGTATTCAAGAAAATTCCGGAGTTAAACATAACTCCCGCGTCGGTACAATTCTGACACCCCTATTAAACGTGCGGTTCAATCTTTCAACAGTAACCTGTTGTGCAGCACTATGCAAACCACTACAAACTCTTGCACTAAGTGTTAACTCTTGGATTTCAATTGTATACCGTTATAGGCCAATTTAGCTGACTTTTAAGAAACCGATTCTAAATTTTTTTTTCGTGAAGCACATCCTATTTTATTTGATGGCCGCGGTCCACATCAGTCCACACATTTAAATTGTAGAAATTCGGTCCAGTTTCATGCCTGTGGAAGATCACAATATGTTTCACCATATTCACAATATTTCATTGCATCATAATTTCCATCAGACTTTTAGAAGGGTTACAAAATTCAAGTAAAAAGCCACTCGCCTGCATCCTTACAGGCGCAGAAAATACAGAAACAAAGTGACTCAAAAGGTTTTCGGTGAGGATTCCTAGGGAACCACAGCAAAGTTCTGCCAATTGTGCAGCATTCTGGTAGCCTGTGAGCCCAGAGAACGTACATAAGATTGAATCCCGTTTTCACCTATGTACATATGAAACACCCCTCCCCTGTGACAGTGGTGGTACAGTACTCAAAAAAGGGTTGACCAACTGGTAAAGTTTCGTACTATATGGTTTTGAGATGTGAACACACCCCTGTACCTGACCCATGTGAACACACCCCTGTACCTGACCCTCCATAAGGCAGGCACTTCGTTTAATCAAACTCTTTACTTCTGTAGGTTCTATAAGATTTGCACTCGGTGATGCTGTAGTCGGAGCATTTTGCACTACATCAGCTATTTGGGACTCAATTTATCAGGTAGGTCAAATAAAGATAAAAAATTGTTTATGGTCAGATTATGCAACCGTACTTGTGATTGATTTAACTTCTTGGTACTTGTTTTATTTGGTGGTGGTAAAATAAACAGGAATCCCACGGAATACTTCACAGTATCCCTCAGATTTTAATTTATTTCCTCTTTTTAAGACTAGCTGGTTTAGGTTGCATTAAACTGTAAAGCAAAATATATATTTTTGTGTATGTAGTACAACATGAGTAGTTGTGAAATGTGATTTAAAAAAAAACCTAGTAAAAGAAACGCATTTCAATAGTAAAACATTTCACGCACTCCCCATCTAGACACATGCTAACTGAGCAACAAACATCACATCAATTCAATCGTTGAGGTTGTAAAGCACTGTAGCGCGACGCCATAGCACAAATTTCTTATATCTGAAGTATAGTATAGCACATTTCATGTAAATGGGGGGGGTTGGGAATAATACAGTACAAAAGCTTTAATAATGGTAAAGTGGAGAGCAATGACCCACACGACAAAAATTAACTAGTGTAGGAATGTCATAAGTGGCTTTTAATGCAAAATCTGACCCTCACTAACGTTGCAAATGAGATTCTAGCTCTTAATTCTAATCCACTCATTCCCTTGTTTATTCCCGTGGGGCGATTATTCACTGATACCGAGATAACGGGAAGACTTCTTTCTATGAAATTAAACGAATGGCTGCAGTACGATACGAACTGCATAACCTTTTCTGGTGTAGGAACGGAAATGGTGTGGGAGGGTGCGTAAATACGAAAGTATTGTTAGTATTGTTAGTATTGTTGGCATCATCTGGTTGGACGGCCAATGTTCGCGCAATGACGTGTATACTGCCGTACGTATCTCGACACACTAGTGAGTCATCACAAATCCAATTCACAAAAAACAAAAAAAATATCAAAGCCAAAAAGTGATAAGAGGGTCTAAGTTGAGAATGGTTCGGCCTCTGAAAGGAGTGATAAGAAATTAAGTGTTGGAAAAATGGCGAATAGAGCTATTGTTGACATGGCACGTTATTACACATCTGCACGCTAGTTGAGTTGCGCCTAATACACAATTTTAAGTGATATATCAAAAACCAAAACCAGTAAAAGGGACTGCCAAGTTACGAATGGTTTGGCCCTTCAAAGGAGGTAGCAATATTCTAGTTTTCATTTAACCTTCGAACTGTTAGTCAGTGCGATTAACTTGGCGAATGTTTAAGGGCCGAACCATTCGGAACTTGGCGGTCCCTTCACCAGTTTTGGCTTTTGATGATACAGTATACGTAACAATTAACGTAGTTAAAAGTCCATCCAATGATTGCTTTTAAAAAATATCGTAAAAAACAAGACAGTAAAACTTGTGACTACGTAACTTTGGGGATAACTTGTATAGGGAACAATTAAACGTGGTAGAAAAATCGTCGCTAAATCTTCTAGAAGCGAGCCATTACGAGGGCAATAGGTTGTCTTTTCAGGATTGAACAAAAGCTAAAGTTTATAGTGCTTAAATTGCACGTCACTACCACCATTCGTTACCAAATCCAATGCAGATCTCGATTCGGTTGTAAATTGGGATTGGATAGCCCAAGTCGGATAGCCCTTTCTGAATTAAACTACCAACACAAACTAATTCTTTCAATACCTTAAATATTACGCAATCTCAGCTTTGCAGCTAGTGTGTGTAACGAGTGGTTGAGTTTTGCTGGACCAACTCATTAAACGTCCAAATCATATGAGAAATTGTTCAAATCGTATGAGAAAATCGGTAGCCAGAGTCCGCGTATATGGAAAATCTTCCGTAACGTGGTTACCGGGACGGTTGAGGGACCAGAGGGACGGTCAAGGGAAAAATTGATGTTAAAAATGGTAACTACCGTATGAAGCTCGTATGAAGCTGGGACACTTCAGTTTGGTTACCGGGACACTTCAGTTTGGTTACCGGG
>JAHWFP010021886.1:0-85905 GCA_023313725.1 Lithobius niger | reverse complement strand
GGACACTTCAGTTTGGTTACCGGGACACTTCAGTTTGGTTACCGGGATGCCATGGAACATTTTCCATAGAAGCTTTAATAATAAGATTTTAAACTTCCAATCCTTTTTGGCATATGCGACGTGTCCCTTTCAGATAACGCCATATTCATTTTAAGGCTAGCAGTTAAGCGTGACGTGGGTCTGTGAATTTTCTGGCAAATTAAACCACACAGTAAAAATGTCAGGTCTTGTCTGTATGGCAAGGAACATTAAGGAATCCAACTTCTCCAAATAACTATAGTCTCGTTTATTGGCTCAGAATCCTCACAAGCTCCTGTAAGTGGCAGACAGTTCTTACAAGATTAGCATCTTGTTTAGATAAATTCTGAATTGCTGAGTGTGACACTGTGTGGTCAATCTCTTATCCAATATACGTTTGTCCTTGAATTTCAAGTGCTCACCTAATTTTGTGAGAAAATTATGATAGATGTTCATACTAGGCATCAACAAATAGGCCAACAACGTTGAATATTGCCGTTGGACATATTGTAACGGTGTGAACTATCGATCAAGCATTCACACCAATTTCTGCCAGATTCTAAAAGACCATAGATGGGCAAGCTGCACGTTGCCCATTTCCCCAGGCTCTCGTAACCAGAAAGTTGCACGAGGTAAACAAAATGAGACGCAGCCAAAGAGGTAAGCCACAACTGAATCCAGGTAGCGAAGTTGGTAACTATGTACAGCAGAAGGTTAGGAAGAGTTGTATGGAGGAATGTCTCGCATCGTATCGCCCAGTATCTGACTAGTTGTGCCTGTGAGGTTGGTCTGGGCTCTACAGTCTCTAAAGAGATTATCCGTGTCCCAATGTGGCCTTCGACGGTTTCAACTACTGATCACCTGTGTCAACACCTGGTTCAAGTCGTCTTTGATTTGGAAAAGGTTTACAACACGACCTGGCGTTATCCATAACCTCTACAACTATGGCTTGAAGGAATAGATACTGCTGTTCCTATCGGGCCTTTCTTTTTGCATAAGTGTCAAGTTAATTCGTTCCTGCCTGTATTTGGAGAATGGCGTGCCTCTGGGATGTATTTTTAGCGTCGTCCTTTTTCCGTTGTGATCAACCCTATTACCCAGCAAGCCACTGTTGCCAAGTCATTGTTAATTTACTACTTTGTCCTTTGCTTTCGGCGAGTTGCAGCCAGCAATTATCCAGATCCAAAGCTGGGCAGTCATCAATCATTTCCAGTTTTTCTCCTTTTTCTCTCAGACACATTTCCAAATCTACATGTGAGGTTGCAAGCTGCTTGGCAAACAATACCACTGCAAGATGACCATGTGCAGCATTTTATCTAGTCACCACCTCGTACTTGCATCGAAACGTAAATCCCATTATATCGGTAGGGTGCGAAACTCAACATCCAATGGCAAAAACCAATGCTACTACAGGTAGCATAACCTAAAAATTTTGCACGCTTAGGTGTAGGTTAGAATTTGTCTACAATGAAGTGGAAACTTACATAGGCAACCAAATGTATACAGGTGACATCCAGATGGAGGATAACACTGCTGCACCCATCCACCTAAAGATCACAATTAAAAAAAGTTTGGTTGGCATATTATGGAGATAGCAGGCTGTCTCGATAATCTCCAGAGATTAATGAATTACGTGCTGTATTCGAGAAGCGTTGTCGCTTTTCGGACAATCGTGTGGAATGACAGCTCAACAATCGGATTAGCATGGTTAGCAAAATGGAGCATAACAAAAATGGCTTAATTCCCTGGGATGACAGGAATGTTTTAAATAAGATTTCCAGATAGCCTCATTGTTCACATGACGCATAACTAATTAACAAGAGATTTTAATTGACGTTAAAAAATAAAACTGGAAAGCTCCGAGAACTTCTACTTTTGTACTAGAAAGAAGGGGATATTCTTCTGCAGTAATCGTCGACAGCATAAACAAGTAGCGACGGTTACCATACATAGGTGCAGCGATGGACCCTGTAAGGTCTGTGTGCAGAATCTGCGTGTGTAGAACGTAAGGAGCAATCTGTGGCAATCTGTTGTTGGATTGCCAAGTTAACTGGCTTCCTGTGCAATTTTCTGAATTGCACTGTGAGAAGGGTGTCCCAGACATTGGTGCCACAAATTCCATGGGGCCAAATCGTTAGGAAGATTTCCGTCTCGTGGAAAGTGAGGAGGTAAATGCGGCATTGCTTCTTCTTTGGGCTTGCTGTGGTGCTCTGGCATTAGAAATGGTCGTGATAAATGCACTGGACGCCATCTAAATTACATTGTTGGCCAAGAGGGGTACATGAGCGTGTGATAATCCATCTTTCGTGAATAGTTGATTCCCAGGCGAGGCATTGAAACAATATTTGTTCTGCAGCAAGGGGAATAGAACATTCTCTAGGCGTTAAAATCAAATTGGTGGCCCTTGGCATCCTTAGAAGCCAAGTGAATCTTCGTCAAAACGTCCTTTGGATCATGGAGCCAATCTTCACGACGTGTGAAGTAGCTAGTTGCCCCACTATACAAGGCAAAATAATTGTTCATTGCCGAAATCTGGAACGTTAAATGGTGCAAGGTCAAAGCAAAATCTCACTTGGCGTGCGAAGGCTCCAGTGTCTTGCGAGTGATAGGTTCGATTACTGAACCGATTTTCTAAGTTCTATAGCTTAAAACGTAGGTCTGGACAAGGCCTAGGGCCTTTCTCAGGCTATTTTAACGTAACTACAATATTCTTGACACGGAAAGCCAAATGGGCTAAAACTTATTGCTCTCACCTAGAGATCGAACCAATGAACCGATTTTCAATTTGTATAGCTTAAAATGTAGGTATTAACACCGACCAGGGCCTTTTGAACCCGATTTTGATGTGACTGCAGTGTACTCGTCGGCAGAGCAATTATTATTGCAGAGCACTGGGCAGAAATCATTAATGTTGCTGTTGGGGCTCTTTGTCCTCACCTGGAGATTGAACCACTAAACCGATTTTCAAGTTCTATAGCTTAAAACGTAGGTATGGACAAGGCCTAGGGCCTTTCGTAGGCTATTTTAACATAACAATATTCTTGACACGGAAAGCCAAATGGGTTAGAACTTTTGCTCTCACCTAGAGATCGAACCAAGGAACCAATTTTCAATTTGTACAGCTCAAAATGTAGGTATTGACACCGATCAGGGCCTTTTGAACACGATTTTAATGTTACTGCAGTATTCGCATCGGCAGAGCAATTATTATTGTAGAGCACTGGGCAGAAATCATTAAATGGAGTAACAAATTTTTACAGAAATTTTGCAGAAAACATAAATTTGGTACAAAAGTTTTTCTTAACAGTAAAAATCGAACCAGCCATGGACCCCAATGAAATACCTAAAGTGCCATCAGTTCCCCCCCCCCCCCAGAACCTCCTTGTGATACCTCTCAGGGGTTTGGGCAACAAATTCTTATAGATCAAGCTAAAAACATGAAATTAAGTGCAAAAGTCACTCTTAGCAGTATAAAACGAATCAGCCATGGAAAAGACTCTTATAATAAAACAGTTATTTTAAGGTGATTAGTGTTCTTTTGTGTTATTCTTGCTAAAACAAGAAAAAAAATTTAGGGTTATTAGTATTAAAAAAACGCTTAAGTGTATAAAATACGGATGAAAGCCTTAAAAAACTTAAAGCCCCAAAGGGAACAGATATTAGAAAAATACATGTAAACCATCAGCGTCGCACTAATACGTGTAAAAAAAGCTCCAGCTTGCTTTTTTAGTCGCTGGAGATTCTTTTACACGTCTTAGTGCGACGCTGATGGCTTGCATATCTTTTTCTAATATCTGTTCCTTTAGGGCTTTATAAAGTTTTTAAGGCTTACATCCGTATTTTATACGCTTAAGCATTTTTTAATACTAATTTATAAATATAAATAAATATGTAAGTTATGTTGGTGTGTATTTTTGTGTACATTATTTGTATATATTTAAGTATTTTGTAAAACTATCAAGGGTTATAAGCTTTTGGCCAAAGTAACTTTCCAAGATCCATAAATGTAATGAGGTGTATCATCTGTTTAATTTCGAGTAGGCCCAGCTTTCGGTGATGTAAAAGCAGATGTAGTGCAACAGTTGTGGTTGCTTAGTGCTTAACCCTATACACCCCTATGCGCCCGAATTCTGGCGTGCAGCATTGTCGCTGAACGCGCTTTGAGCCCAATATTGGTCTGCTGATGACGTCTAAACAAGGCAGCTCATGATTCGCTAGTACTTAATGTGTAATAACAAAGAAATTGACAAATGGACTAACAAATCGGCATTGTCAATTAGGTAACATCAATCAGAGAACCAATCCCCTCAAGCCATTTCATTTTTCAAGCCGTACTCATTCTCAAGGGGCAACAATTTGCGATCCATTCAAGACGTTGTTGTGCTAAGTATTGCATCCCAACTATGTGGATTAAGTATGGGTTTACGATTTAAAAAAAAGGATTAAGGGATAACATTTGTTAGACTGGCTGAGCATAACAAAAGTGCATTGGAGTATGGGGCAACATGCCAACATTGTTAAACCATGTGGTAGGAGGGCCGTACAAAAGTTCGCCCTTTTGAGATACGTAGTATAGTATTGGACAATGTATTTTGAACACTTCTTTGCCACCTAGGACGATATATGGTAAACTGCGTTTACCGGACTAGCAGATTCACGACTGAAGGCGCAGCCAGCATCGATACGTCCGCTTTGAGATTATGGGATGGCACCCGCCATGATGATTAACAATGGGGTACACAGTGTTAGAGAAGCACAAGTGCGACGAGTAGGGGAAAATACGCATGGCTACAGTTACACTGTGATACTCTTTGCAAATTTATCCTAGCACAGGAAAAAAGTTGCACTAAGTTTCCAATAGCTGTTTCGATTTTAGAAATTGATTTTTGCATCATTTTTAAGATATACAGTGTTTTCACATTTTTGGTAACCTGCTCAATATGTTTTAACAAATCGCGCAATTAAGACAGAATGATGAATTGTGGGATGTCTATTCTAGAACGATATGAGAGAGAGAATATGGTAATCCTACAATATATTTATATATTTATTTTAATTACAAAATTATTATAACCACCTACAAAGAGCATAACAGCAATTTCAAATTAAAATAATAATTTCACGAATCTCATTCAGCGAGAGCAGAGACATAGAGGTTTGAAAGGGGTACATTAAGGGCGCCGCCATATTCTTCTTGCCTGAATGAGATTCAAAAAATTGTTGTTTTAATCTGAAATTGCTGTTATGCTTTTTATAGGGGGTTACAATAATTTTGTAAATAAAATAAATATATTGTAAGATTGGCCTTTTGGCGAATCTCATCAGATCTCATTCAGTCGAGAACCGGAAGTTGGCTGGCGCCATGTTGCGGTGTTGGCTGGAAGGCAGATGCAAAGGTTTGTAATGCATTGTTTCTAGTACAGTTGCCACCCCCTGTTGCCACACAACCATTGATGCAGTGCATTTTCCTGGATAAAACCTCCAATTGTTAGGATTTAGCATTGTTGTCTCTCCCAACTATCTGGAGCTTACATATGTCCTCCAACAATACAACGTTCTATTTCAACAATAGAAACATTGGCATAATTCTGATTATGCACAATTCAGTACAAGTCCAATACTGTACCTTCAGTGCCTTCAGTAAAATAGTGACTGATCTATTTATTGGCAAGCTACAACAATGACAAGATGATGATTCCGTTAATGTGTAGCATTTGTTTAAGTGTTGGGATTATTTACAGCAGTGTATTTTATAACAGCGTTCATCTTTCCGGGAAGCTAACATCAGACATTATCATACCGTAACAAAATAAATACACGCAGAATAGCAGCGCCTGTATATAGGGTTAAAGCACATAAACATGTAATCGTAAGACCTGGGTTAGATTCTCAGCCAAATAAAGTGAAATTTTGTTAATCTACATAGCCGCACACTGGTCTTCATTTCATTACATGGTAGCTATGATGGGTGTTGCTGATCTTCTCCCTGTAGTTTATTTCTATTCATTTACCTTCGTAGCTGGCTTATTTCCAGAGTTAGCGGTTCGCTTGCACAATGCGATATGGCAATATGGGCTGTGTGAGTAAAATTTTGAAAGAAGTGCAATTGTTTTTCAACAAACTTCAGTCCGCTGTAGTTTTGCCGCACTCCCAGCTAAAGCCATGGCGCCAGGAGAGGGAGGGAGGGTGGCTGAAGCTGGACTCGAACCGGGGATCTCCTGCACATGAAATGTTCATGCTAACCATTAGGCTACCTTGCCCCATACTGGCAGGCACATTGGCTATGGCTAAACCTTACTACATTACCATAATTTCCTACACTGGTTGTCATTTTGTTCAAATTCCCAAGTAAAGAAGGGTGCCACAAATTAAAAATTTGCAATAATGTTTTATACGTAAAAAATTTTTTTTTAGGCTGGCGTAAAGACTGGTGATCGAGTTTGGCGAATGCCACTGTACAAAAGATACACCAAACAAATAAAACCAACACAGTTGGCTGACATAAACAACCTCGGTGATACAGGCCCAGGTGGTGGAGCATGCACTGCTGCAGCTTTTCTTAAGGTAAGGTATTTGTTTATTCACGTTACCGTTTTTTCTTCCTGTACTTAGGAAGCCATGTCGCACGTCCAGTGGTCGTTGCGGACAAAAACACGGTGACGTGCGCCACAACCACATCAATTTTCGCTCGATTGTTCTCGGTCATGTGATGGAAAATTAACATTAGCAAGCACTGTCGCCCTTAAGTCGTTTACACGCCACTTGGGATCCCAGTGGCCATTAGTGACTGGCCGTGAGAGCCAAGTGAGCGGTGTAAAAAAACCGTAAGCATTACTTGGCTGCAGCGACCTGGCTGTGCTGCCTAGTGCGCGGGAGTCCTTAATATTTAAGAAAAAAGCATGATATAAATAATGAGAAAGTATGTGTGAGGACCACTATGCTTTGCCGATAATCGTGGTACTAAGAGGTCGTGAAGCTCTAAATAGAGAGGTGAATTCTGGGTAGGATTAGCTGCAGACTACAATGGAGCATATCTACAAATATGGGCTGTTATTTCACCATATCAGACAATTGAACGAAAAACTAATATCACATTTTTCCTCCATTGCTCTCATCCTCTTGTGTTAAATTTTAATGGCTTTGCTCATATAGTACTTGCATTGCTCCAGGCGATAGGAGCTTCATGTCGGGGACGAGGTTTGAAGCCCTGGAATCGTATAGGATATACTAGGTATGTAGAATCGCAGGACTGTAAAAGTGTCACAAAGTAACTATATGAAAGGAGTAAATAAATGGCTTCCTTTGCATTTGTGAGTCGTTAGTCGAGATATGTATATGGCTTTTCCCCCTTGAAATGTTGGTAGCACCTTGTGGTTATTGAATCTAAAGACATTGAGCTACTCCAAACGCATTTTAAGGTAAGATCTTGCCGATTGCCCACTAGGCTTCCAACTCTGCTACAAAATTCACAACTGAACCACAAGAAAGCCGGTAGTGTGTGTAGTTCTCGCCTAGCTTAGTCTTCAGATTTTGTCAGTTGCCGAAAATGAGCGATTGCTTTAAATAGTTAAACTTTCTTAGTTAACGACAGACGTTGGTGTCCTTGAATTTTAGCGTGCGTCTCGCATGTTAAAAGTGTAATGGCAGCCAAGTCTCTTCCTACGTTAACAAGAAATAACCGACGCCAGCAAACCAAGTTGTCAAGCTTTGAGCATATTATTGCTGTTTGCTACCAACGAAACGTGCACACGTTACCTGAAGACTGTTCGGTTGTGCTTACTAATTTTTTATATAAGAAAAGCGTATGTAGATTTGCATGCCTCGCTCGGTCCTCCATAATCACGTCTAAGCCCCCTCAGGTGATTCATGAAATAGTAAAAAAAAAAAAAATTATACACTGCATTACACAAATAATTCTGACCCTCCCAGCTCACGCAGCCATGCGTAGCTAATACATCCATTTTCAGTCAGTTTAGAACTTTTACACCATATGCCAGCTGTGTCAGTAATTGTTGACTTTTCTGTTAAAATTCTCAGGAATTTGTAACAACTGAGCATTGGATCCATTTAGACATTTACGGAGCATTGGATCATTCGGCAACGGAAGGAACAGCAGTAAAAGGAATGTCTGGTAATTACATATTTAAGAGACAACCCTTTCCTCTGCGTCGATATTTTCTTGCTGCAATGCATGGTGTATATAGTTTGTCTTTGGTTCGAACGTTTGCCCTTGTTTTTTTCGTTATCTTAAGTGACATGTTAGAAAAGAAATCCAAATGGGCTAATTTAAAAGTGTTTTTATTTTTCAGGTCATCCAACAAGCAGTTCCTTCAGTTGTCGTATGATCCACAACTCCAACAACTAAATGGTCCCAATGCCCCGTTACAATTCTACAAATCGTAACAAAAAATAGTGATTAGGGACAAACTGGCATTTCTTAAGTTTCAGCAGAATGCTGTTATTTTGAGGAGTTAAGATAGTTTATATTTTCTGACCTGGCTATGGACACAAGTATGAAAATGGGCAAACAAATATAAAATAATGGTACGCAATAGTGTGAACTCAACATAAATCCTCCATAAGGTGTGTGGTAGTAACACATTTACCGCAGGGTTCACATGCTAATTTCAATACCTTTGATTCTTAAAGGAAATATCAGTACAAGGCCTGTAAACATGGGAGTAGCTCCCTTGTGTTGCCCTAGTTTTTTTTTTCTCTTAATGCAGGGTCAAGTAAATAAGCGACTCGGTATTAAAACGTTTACTAGACACTTTAGGAGGAGAAAGAAGTTTGAGATTAGGGGCCGTATAGGTCCGGGGTAATTTATCCTGGTAGCCTTAAAGATTTGGAATATTGGTCATGGAAGGTCTGGGATCATAACACTTATCCTGGTTACATTAAAAGTAAAAGAAACATTTTACCGCCCCTCAGTCTGGCCGGCTAAAAATGGGTTCTTTTTTTGCCTAAAACATACTTAACCTGATATTTGCATTATTGTCCTCAAGGGAATGTCTCCCTGGTGGTTTTTTGGTGGTATGTAGCCGCCTGCTTGCATGTCCCTACTGTGCATGTGCAACGCAGTCCTCTATATAAATGAGAGCATGGCCGGTTCCGGCTTTTATTTTCCTCTATATCTGTCAGGCAGTGACTCTAGAGGTAGGCAGGGCGGGCCTTTGGTGTTTAGCAGGCCAGGCTAAGGGCTGGCAAAAAGTTCTTTCTTATTTGCCAAACATATTAACCTGATAATTTTGCATTATCAGCTGACCTCGTCAAACGTGATGGAGGGCACCGATCTGACAAGGAGCCCCGAGATGCAAGCAGGCGTTCCTCCACAAATTTTTATTATGGTAGAAATTCGTACTTTGGATCTCTTTACAGGGATTGGTAGACCAGAAAAGACCATTGTTTGAGGGGTCTTGCTTCCTTCAGTGGGTGGCTTGCTTCTGCTTCGTTCTGTGTGGTTAAGGGGGCTTGACCACAGTTCTGGCTGCGACGATTGGACCCATCCGGTTTAGTCCTCCTTCTCTTGACATGTTCCTCAGGTAGTGGGAGGTGAATGTCGTTCTGGCTGCAAGAATTTCCTCTATGGGTGTGGTGTTGTGAAGTGCCCATGATGTTGAGATCGCTCTGACTTCATGTGCTGTTGCTCTTTCCCTGCTTAGGTTGGCTTTGTCGTAGGCGGCATCGACTGTCTTTCTTATTCAACAAGAAATCATTCCAGCTGAGGTTTCTCCCGTTTGTAAGTCTACAGGAAGGAAAAGCTGATTTCTTCCTCTTCGGATGTCCTCGTGTTGAGTTTGGGTTAGGTAGAAGCGGAGTGCTCGGATGGGGCATAACAGACGATCAGGCTTAGGTTCTCCTGTTATGCTGGAGAGGGCTGGGAATGAGATGGGTTTCTTGGGCTCGGATGGTTTCTATGTTTCGGCTCGGAAACCTGTGCTTGGGTGAAGGGTTACAGATGAAAAATTTGGCCGAAAATGTAGTAGGCCGGATCTGCTGACAAAGCTTGGATTTCGGAACAGCGGGCGCTAGCTGCTAGTGTTACAAGGAAGACAGTTTTCCTGGTTAAAAGGTGAAGGGAGCTGTCTTGCATCGGTTCGTAGGGGGCTTCTATTAAGGATTGAAGAAAGATTGACAAGTCCCAGTCATTGACATTTCTTCTTGTGGTCAGTCTTTCGTTTTCAAAGGAGCGAAGGAATGCTGAGATCCGGCAGTCTTCGAGCAGTTTGGTTTTTCCTGCTGCTTTGAAGACCGAGTTTAGGGCTGAACGGTAAACGAGAATCGTTGAGCCTTTGAGCCTGTCGGTGTTGAAAGGTCGGTAAAGAATCTTAACAGTTCGGGTAGAGAGGAGTCGATTAGATTTAATTTTCCTTGCGAAACACCAATGAAACCATCTTCACCAGTGGCTGTCGTACATTCTGTTTTTTTGAGTCTCTGGTGGCTTTTGATGTGATTCGGATGGCATCTTCTTGATGAATTCCAGCCTTTTGAGGAGTTGGGTGATAGTACCCACCCGTGCTGGTCAGGTTTGGGTGGAGTTTTGAGCCCTTTTGTTGAGCAGAAGATCTGGAAGAACCTTTTTGGGAGTGTCGACTAGAAGAGATAGCAGGTGTGGGAACCATGGTGCCGACGGCCAGAAGAGGCTTTGGCTCTCTTCGGCTTTTTGCAGTACTTGTGGAAGGAGTTTGAATGGAGGGAACAGGTAAGCGTAAAGGTTGTGCCATGGGTACGTCAGTGCGTCGACTGCCATTGCTTGTTCGTCCGGAATCGGGCTGATGTAATGGGGAAGTCTGGCATTGTGCCTCGTGGCGAATAGGTCTAACATTGGTGTTCCTCATGACGAGATTTCTTGAGGCACTATTCTCCCGTTGGAGGTGTTCGTCGAGAAAAGGAGTCTGCCATGACATTCCTGTTCCCAGGTATGTGAAGGGGGTAAAAGTGTTAGGTTGAGGATCTCGGAGGTTAGGTTGTGGAGAAGTCTGGATTTGGTTCCATCTTCTTTCCTTATGTAAGCAAGCGCTGTCATGTTGTCGGCTTGAACTTGGATCACTTGGTTTCTGATGTGCGGGAGAAGTGTTCTAGGGCTAGAAGGATTGCTCGAAGTTCGACGTAGTTATGTGGAACGAATTGTTTCACTGCCAAGTGCCTGAGATTTCTTGACTGTTCAGATGGGCTCCCCAGCCGTGGTTTGAGGCGTCAGTGAAAAGGAGTTAATTGGGAAGGGGGTTCGGGAAGTGGAACTGTCCTGGTTAGGTTCGTTACGTCTGCCTACCAAAGGAGGCTTTCTTGGGGAAAGTCTTCATGGAACGGCCATTGTAGGTCTTGGTTGAGGGCGGGTTTGACCAATTGTCGATCCGGTGGTGGTGAAAGAGTCTTACCATCCAGCGGCCATAAGATATTAGGTTTGCCATCGAGTCCATTTTCCCGATGAGGGAGTTCAGTTCTCGGACGGCGAAGGATATTTGGTTTAGGAAGTGACGAACGTGATTTAGAAGGTCTTGGTGATGGAGAAATCGTTGCTAATAAAAGATTGAATGAAGTGCCTAGGAATGTGAAGACCTGCTCTGGAGTGAGGCGTGATTTGGATTGGTTCACGCCGAATCCCAATCAGTTTAGAAGCCGGATTGTCAGGTCCCTGTTTTGTTCGAGACAAAGGGGGTATTGGTTGTGGAGGGTCCAGTCGTCGAGGCATGGGCTCGCTTGGATTTGTTGTTGGTGTAGGTGCGCGAGGATCAGTTTTAGGACCATGGTGAAAACTCTTCGTGCCGCATTCAAACCGAAAGGCAGACAACGGAAATAAACCGGAAAAATTCTGTTGCGGACGGGTGTAGAGGTACATGAAGAAGGTATGTGTCCTGTAGGTCTATGGATGGAGACTGTCCAGTCGTTTTGTTTGGTTTCCAGTGTTTCCATCTTGAAGTGGGGATGGTCGATGTACTTGTTTAGTGGTTTCATGCTGAATGAGCCGCTGACCTCCTGATTTCTTCGGCCGGGTGAAAATCGTGCTGTAAAATCCCGGGCCTGGGTTGTGGAGTTTGATGATAGCCCTTTTTGCAAGAAGTGCAATTTCGGCCGAAAGGGGTTCTGAAATCGGCGATGTGAAGTTCCTTGGAGGGGTGTTCGCTAAACGTGGGTCCGACACGAAAGTGGGACGAAAGCCCTTCTTGACTATCGGTAGAATTTCTGTTACTTTTTTCTAGGCCGGGTAGAAGTGGCAGTCTTGCGCCGACCGGGAAGCAGGAGAGCCAGGAGCAGATATTGTTTTCGGTGGGAGCTGTGGCCGCCGGGGGATGATGGGGTTGCGGCACGCTTTTGCTGGCTCCGTTGCCGAAAGGACTGGTTCTTGTGACCGTTGGGAGTTGTCATTCCGTGTGGGAGTAGTGGGAGTCGACGGTTTGTTCCAATCTTCGGATATGGGCGGAGGGTTTGGTTGTTTGTTGGTCTTGTATGGACGAAAGGACGACTTGTCTTGATGAAAGGGTTTGGTCTTGCGTGTAATGTCCAGGTGGGCGCAAGGGTCGGGATCAAGCCACGGAAGAGGGTGTCAGACTCATGTAGGGGCTGATTCCGCAGTCGATGTTTCATTGAGATTGTTTGCGGATTTGAGGGCTGATTCTCTTTAAGATCAGGGTTTTGTTAAACAAAGCCCGTTGCCCAATTCAAGGAGTGGTAAGTGGCAAAGCTTACCTTTTGAAACAGCTGGGAAATAAGACGACAGGTTGCGAATTTATTCAGGGCTGTCGTCGGCCGAAAGCTTTTCGCATAATGCGTTGACAGCTATTAAGCATGTCGGCTTGGGAGGCGGCCCGTAGGCTCAAGCGTAAACATTTGTCGTTGTCAAAGATGACGAAGGAGGGTACTTCGATTCGTTTGGGGATAGTAAAGGCGGTGGTCCCAAAATCCAGTTTGATTTCGCTGCAGAGGAACTCAATATTCCCGGTAGGTGTCATCTCCAAAAGAGCGGAAAAAGCTTGAATCACGGCCGGGTCTGGATGCTGGAGGTTCTGTGTCCAATTGTAAAGGTTCACCTTTGCCCAGTAGAGAACTGCCATTGCAGAGAAGACAGGTCAGAAGAGTTGTCGATTGGCCTAGAAAGCTGCGGGGCTTGGCATCTTTGGCGCGAAAGGCAAATCCAAAGCCAGTCTTGAGGCCTCTGTTAATGACGGGAGCGTCAGCGGATTAGGATGGTTTGTACAGGAAGCAATCACGTACAGTCTCTTCCCACTGTTTTGAGTAGTGATTATAGGGATTATTGGGAGGGAATATTGGGTCGTCGGTGTTGTCCGGAAAGTGGATGTGCTTGGAGGCCGAAGGAGGCGCTGGTGTCGGGCCTTGCGGCGTGACGACAGGCGGCACAGTGGTTGTGGCCGAAAGGGTGGGGGACTGACGCTTGCGGCTGTCGTGGCTCACGGTAGACGCGACCCATTCTTGCATGTCAGCCCGGCGTGTAGACGAAGAGCAAGATGGGGGAGGCATAGGGGCTGAACTTGCGTAATGACGTGGGCTTCACTGCAGGTGACGCTATGGTCTCTGCGAGAAGATCTGGACGAAAGGGCGAGTGGGGAATTTACGACAGGCGGCTGGTTCAGCGCGGCTGAAGCTTAACGGGGCTTTTTCGCTTCAAGGAAATTTTATGGCTTGGCGGGGGGTTCTCTTCCAGAGCCGAAATGTCGGGAGGAGGCGGGGTCCGTTGGCCGTCTTGAAGCGGTGAATTGTTTTCGTCATTGGCGACATAAGCATCCCGGCCTAGGCCGGCCGCCCAGCGGTCGTTTTGGATGAAAGGTTGGGGGTTAGCAGGTGAGAGAGCATCTGGAGCCGGAGCGATGGGCACAATCATGTCGAGAGGAGAGCCATCTTCGGCGGTGGCCATCTTGCAGGCGAAGAGATGAAAATTCAAATTTCTGAACGAAAGGCGGGAGACGAGGTGACGCGTAGGAACCGCTGGAGGAAAATGAATGGCGGAACCGGCCACGCTCCCGCTTTATATAGAGGACTGCGTTGCACATGCGCAGTAGACATGCAAACAACGCGGCTACATACCACCGAAAAACCTCCAGGAAGAGATTCTATTGAGGACAATGTAATGCAAAATTATCAGGTTAATATGTTTGCAAATAAGAAAACATTTACCTTAAAAGTCTAAATCATCTTGATAGACTTGAGTTAGATATGTTGACATTATTCTGTTGGCTGGCATCATTAACAGGTGTCCTGGCAGCCTTGAAAGTTTAGAATATTGGCATTTAAAGGTCTGGGATCATTATTGGACTTGAAGGTTGGGATTATAAACATTTTATTTTGGAGTGCTCGATAGTTTGGAATAAGGACATGTATTCTGTTGGCCTTAAAAGAACAGGGATTATTGGATTATAAACATTTTATTTTGGAATGCTCGATAGTTTGGAATAAGGACATGTATTCTGTTGGCCTTAAAAGAACAGGGATTATTAACAAGTATCCCGGTCGGCGTTAAGTTTGGAATCATTTATGGTGTTGGCCTTAAAGGTCTAGGATCGTTATCCCGTGGTTCTGGTAACCTTTAAAGTTTGAAATATTGGCCTTGAAGGTCTGGGGATTATTGAAAATTTATCCTGGTAGGTTTCAACTTAATGATGTTGGCCTTGTTGAAGGTCTTAAGACCGTTATCACGTTATCCTGGCAACCTTGAAAGTTTGGATAAATTTGTCTTGAAAGTCTGGAATCGTTAACCTTTTATCCTGTTCGGCTTGATAAGTTATAATACTGACCTTGAAGGTCTGCGATTATTAACTCTTTATCCTGGCTGGTTTGGAATATTGGCTTGAAGGTCTGGAATCAATACTTTGTCCAGACAAAAGCTTGAAAGTTTAACCGTCTACTGCATGAATTAACCCGGTAGCTTTTTTTTAAGTACCATGTGTTTGTCAGTTGTGGAATTCGAACTGGCATTATCTTGGTCTGGAGACGACGACGATAACCAATGGGCAGTACTTGCACACTTGCTTTAGGGTCCCCGGGGACCCTTCACAAAGCTTGCGCTGCGTCTTTGGACTTATTTTTGACCGAGAAAGTGGTACAATGCCGATTGGATGGCTTTTGCAGTAGGGGATTCAATTACTGGCCTTGATGTCTGGGATAATTATTTTCCTTTTTTTTTAGCAGCATTGAAAATTTGAAAAATTGACTTCCCTGACAGCCTTGGAGTTTTATAATACTGGCTTTGGAGGTCATTAACACTTTATCCGATAAGCTTGATGAGCTTTTGCTTATCAAGCTGTTGCTTAAGCTTGATATTTGCCTTCATGGTCTTGCATTAACCCTTTATCCTGGCAGGCTTAATGGGCCTTAAAGGTCTGGGATCATTTTTATTCTGGCAGCGTTGAAAGTTTGGAATAGAGACCTTAAAGGTCTGGGATTATTAGTCTTGATTCTGGCAGTCTTGAAAGTTTAGAATATTGGCCTTTTAACACTTTTTCTGGTAGCCTTGACCGAATTTTAGTGTAAAAAGTTTGGGATAATTACACTTTATCCTTCTGCAGCCTAATGTTTGGAATATTAGCCTCGAAGTCTTTCTTTCTGCCTTTGTAAATGTTTAAAAAGAAAAAATGTTACCTTGACTGTGTTACCATGTCGTAAATGGTTTTTGGAGTGTGGTACGTCCTAGAATATTCCACTGGCTTAGCATGGAAATAACCCTGTTAATAAATGTGATGAAGTCTGGAAAGTTAAAGTGGTACCCCACTGACTTCAGAATGTGTGTAACTTTAAAAAAAATTCTGGAAGGTATGTCCCAGATTATTTCACTGGCTTAGCATGTAAATAAACCCAGTTAACACATGCGATGAAGTCTGGAAAGTTAACATGGTTCCCAAATGACTTCAGTATTACGGTGGGTCAAAAAAATTTTTCTTAGAGGCTTTTTGGTGCCTTGTAGCCGCCGGCGTCGTAACCCAATTGTGATCCACCAAATCGTTGAAAGAGCCCTAACGGACTTTGGCAGCCACCACTCCACTGCCATGCCCCCTCCCTCAATCACTGCGTCGGCCAAGGCCAATCAAACCGAAGCAAGTGAAAAAGGCAACAAACGTCCCACTCTTCGTCCAAATGTCCTCAAATGAAGCACCGCTCTCCGTTCCGGCATACGACAATGTCCCTCCGGCCTTCACTCCCATTCCACAGGATGAGGCTTCCAACCTGGCCTCGGCCCTCAATTACGAACAAACCAGTCATCAAGATTTGCCACCTTGACGGATGAATTTTCCGGATGAAACTAACGCAGATGACGGCACCACCATCCCTTTTGCCGACCTGCTAAAAATGGTGGAAGACGCGATTCCAGGCTGCTTTCTGTACAACCCCTCCAAAAATGGCCGATACTCCAACCATCAGAGGACTCCAACCGGCTTTAGCTTTGCCTTACGGGATAAGAACCTTAAGCAACGAACCCACCTCGGACAATTGACGACTCTGTTCACTTGACTCCTTCGCAACGGTGGCGTCATTCTCGGACGCGGCAGACCGTTAAAACTTAATAATTTCCGCCACCAAGGACTGGCCGCGAAGCCTTCTTTTTCCGCCCGATTGGAGGAGCAACCGCTCCCAAGAAGGGGGAGAGGTAGGCTAATGGTTAGCACGACCATTTCATGTGCAAGAGGTCCTGGGTTCGATCCTTTCCTCAGCCACCCCTGCTATTTTCGGGAAGAGAAAGGCCCTGTGATGCCTTGTGCTTATGTCGGTTGTGGCATGTAAAAGATCCTAGGAATTTCCAAATTGGAATTACCTAGCAAAATTGTCGCTCTCTCCTTCTGGCGCCATGTCTTTGGCTGGGAGTGCGGCAAACTTACAGCCACCAAGACTGTGCCGGAGTCCGAATTCCTTAATGCTGAGGTAAAGTTGGATTTTGGAACAGCACCATACATCCCAAGAAAGCCAGAAATCCCTTCCTTCGTTCCCTTAAATCGACAAGTGTCTTCGTTTGGGCCTTTGCGCCGCTTCGCAGGCTGATGTCTTGAACACCGCCATTCGCGAGAAGCTTTCGTCTTCACCTTCGCCTGAAACAACGAAGGAATTGCTGTCCCTCATCTCGCAACTTTTCAGAAGACCTGTTTACAACTTACCATGTCATGAACTGGTTCACCAGGCCCTCTTCAAACACTCGCTACTGTTACGGGACGTCACCCTCAGCACCATTACAAATATAATATAAACGACTTGACCAAATTCAAGCTAAGAAACCAACCAATCCACGAAAACGACACCTTGTTTCGAGGCATGATCCCAACTCTCGCCTCGCCTCTTACCAGGACATCTCACGGAAACCGAAGGCATCCCAAGCCATCATCAACGAAGAGCCTACCCAAACTGCCTCCTGCCTCTTCGTTTCAACAGCGCAGCAATGAAAACGACGAAGGCTCAGCATCCCTTGGGCTCTGGGAATCGACACACTGAAAACGACCAACAGTTCCGCTTGAACCAGTCTTTTCGTTCCAACCAGTCTTCGCAACCTTCGCGCCACAACCCCTGATAGACGAAGCCGCCACTCATCTCCAGGACGACGGATCTTCCAAAATCGGAAACAATGACGCTTACGCTCAAATCTCAGTTGCACTCCGCCTTCGCCACTTCCTCCCAGCCAGGGAAAAGTTAATGGACAATAAAGAAATCCTATCAAAAAACGCGAAGGCTTTTGCCCTTCGTTTATCAAGAAACTACTACTTGCGCCTTCACCCCCCTGGCACCATTTCGTCCCTTCCGACACCACAGCTTTTGGCGGAAATTCAAGACCTCATTTCAAAAGAGCAGTCCTCCTTTTGCCTTCAACCAGTCGGACCGGGATTTTAGTCACATTTTTCTTTGACCCAAGAAGTTGGGACGAGAAAGGATGATCTTCAATCTCAAGCCTCTAAATTGTTACATGGAAAACCACCATTTCAAAACGGAAACATTGAAAACAGTCCATCAAACACTAAAATCCAACGACTGGACTATTTCGATGGACTAAGAAGATACCAATATTTATGTTCTAATTCACAAGTCGGTACAGCACCTCTTCCGTTTTCTCTACCAAGGCAATGTGTACCAGTTTCAGTGCCTGGCGTTCGGACTGAACGCCGCCCCCAGGATTTTCACCAGTTTTAGGACATCGGCATCAACTCCAGATGGAAGCCAGCGCCTACCTCGACGACTGGATCCTGAACAATACCCAACCAGGCTCCAAGACAACAGATTACACCATCAACCTCCTCAACAACCTAGGGTTCGGAGTCAACCAAAAGAAATCCAGACTACAACTGTCCCAGAACTTAATCTTCTTGGGAGTCTCATTCAACCTGAAATCTGCAACAATAAAACCACCAGACAGAATGAAGGATCTGCTGGAACACACACGGGAATTCCGTCGTCATCCTCATCACTCCCTAAGAGAATTTAATTCCTTCATCGGAAAACTGGACTCCATGACGAATCTTGTCCCCTACCAGGCCACTCCATACTTCCGCATAGTCTAATGGGACCCCGACGCTCATATCCAAACCAACGGAAGCCAACGAACTCATTCCCCATGGAAACCCTCCTTTGGTGGTCAGACATCACAACTCTCTCCCAGTCCGTGCCTCTCCACGAACCTCACCGATGCGTCTCTAGGATGGGGAGCCCACATAAGCGACCACCAGCCGTCAGGGGCCTGGACCAGTCAAGATCACGATCACATAAACATCCTGGAACTCAAAGCAGTCGACAACGCCCTCACTCACTTTCGCCTCGCCATCTTGTGCGGGGAAGTCGTACAAGTTCAAACGAACAACATGACAGCCGTTGCCTACATCAGGAAGGAGGGAGGGACAAGATCAAGGAAACTCCACAAGACAATCTCGTCAATCTTCAACCTCTGCATCCAGCTGGAGATTACGATCCTGCCATTATACATCCCAGGCAACAGATACTCCCAGGCAGACTCTTTTCTCGGAAGAAGCCTCCGTCAGGGAAATGGTCACTCATGAAATCCATCTGCAAATATCTCTTTAACATTTGGGGCACCCCGATATCGACCTATTCGCCATGAGGCAGAATGCCAAACTTCCCACTTCATCAGCCCAATTCCAGACGAGAAGGTCAACAGCAGTAGACGCCCTGATGTTTCCATGGGAAAACCTTTATGCGTACCTCTTCCCCCATTTCCAACTACTTCCACAAGTTCTGGAAAAAATTGAGAAATCAAGAGGACTTCCGATCCAGCAGCAGCAGCATGGTTCCCTCAACTTCTAAATCTACTGGTAGACAACACCAAGAAGCCTTCCTCTGATTCAAGTCCTACTACCACAGCAAAATAAAAACCAAGTTCCACCCGAATCTTAACATTCTTCATCTACATGGGTGGCTACTATCAAACTCCTTAGAAACGCGGGCGTTCATGGAGGAGAAGCATCACGCATTGCAAGCAAAGCAATCGACAAACCGAATCTACGACAGTCACTGGACAAGTGGTTTCATTGGTGTGACAGACGGAAATGAATCAAGTCGATCCCCTATTGGCAAAATACTTCTGCTGGGAACTCCCAAAATTTCTGGACTACCGCATTTCCTCCCTTATAAGTCCAGCAACAAAACACACTGCCCAACTGGTACCAATTGGCAAACGTTTGACACCAATACAAAACTTTTGCCACCACAGACATTTTTAATTTTCAAGTTTTTTGACCTACCCTATGTGAGAACGTCTGAAACGACCCTCTCGAATGTCAATACAGTAGCAATCGCCACTTGCCAGTAGATCTTGCACTCGCCATTACACAATGTCTACTCGCCACATACCAAATACATCTGGAACGATGCATGGTTTTCCCATTTATGAAAAAATTTTTCTTTAACCCCACTATTAATGAAGAAAAAAGCAGTTATGTAGCCCTTATAAATCGTGAGCACAACGCCGCAAACCATTCGTCTAACTTCGGTTCCCCAGATATCGCTCTTGAGTCTCGTCATTTCTCTATTGCTAGTCGCCATGTTGTCGAGTAAGGCTAAATTTGTAAAGTCTGGGATGGTAATACCCTGTGGTGGTAATGTATGTAACGTATTGCCCTGTTGAGAATTATCACGTTGTCTCGATTTCGGAATGACATGTTATCCTGTTGGCTTAAGAAGATTAATGTGTTGCCGAGACTTTGGAAAGTTAACATGTCATTCTGTTCTTTCGAATGAAAACATGATGATTTTTGGATGTTAGCGTGTTAATTTTCCTAATTATCGCAGTTATGCTGCAGAACCTTAAACTGGCTCACCAAGGCTCTGGCCACACCATCGGTCAATTCTGCTCCTACACTTCATCACATTTTCCATGAAGATCAATGAAATTAAAGCTTTAAATCTCGGACAATTACAATTTGTTACGAACTGCCTGAGGATTGGCTTCCCTGGCAACGGTCGCGTCGCAGTCACTGCAGCTGGATTGGGCTCTTAGCAGCCTTAAACAAACATATCTAACACCTAAAAAAAACTGTAAGTGAAGGAGAAACAGTTCTCAGAAATCAACCTTAACAAAAAATAAAAAACAATGATCTTTTAAAGGAAAGAAATGGGTGCTCGTTGCCAGTTAATCATTAAATTTCTGATAACTTTTAGGAATTTGTTACGACCGAGCATTGGATCCATTTGGATATAGCTGGCTGTATGGACTACCCGTCAACTGAAGGAACAGCAGTTAAAGGAATGAGTGGTAATAATAAAAGGGTGGAGCTACATTCTGCCCTTTGTCAGATTTTCTTTGTTGCACATCTTTTACAATGCATGGCAGTCTTGCGGGATGGTGTAGTTACTGTCCAGAAGGGCAGTTGTTTTAATCTTTTTTTTTAAGACAAATTTGGGACAATTATAAAAGCTTTTAAAAAGACAAATTTTGAAACTTTTTGGAAATTACCTTGACAAATATTTTGTTAATTTTCCATGGTAATTTTATTTACACAATTTGTCTTTTTTGGGATGCTAAATTTGGTCTGGATTTACCATTTGGATAAGATTTTTTTCCTTTTAATTTGCAACAATTTGAGTTCAAAAATACCTATTGAAACATACTTTTAATTGTTTGATCTATGGCTCATAAGTTGGCTCATCGGTTGGAAATCTTAATTATTCTGGTCCAGTTCAGATCCAGTTTTAGTGATTTTTTCTGTTTATTTTCGCCACCTAGATAGCACTAACAAGTACGTCCACTGATTCACTGGTCCACTGGTAAAAACGGACCACTAATTAAGATTTAGAAGGGCTTATTACTTAAAAGTTCTGTTAAATCATTAGTTGCATTACCAGTGAGAGTGTTTCCCTTGAAATGGTGCAAGTGACATCTGAAACTTTTTTCACTACTACTTAATGAAGCAAATATTGAGCTGATGTAATGGATAAATAAGCCTTATTTTCGAGTTATTGTGTGCATGCAGTGTAATTTGAAAGTCAACATTTCGGTAAATTCAAACACCATTATCTTTTTTCCAGGTCGCCCAACACGCACACTAGTAGAATTCATAAAGATTTTATCAACTAATCCCCCAATACAGTGAAGGAAAAAATTTAACAAATAATTGTAATCATTAAGATTTCGTCAACTAATCCTACCCCCCCAAATCGGTGAAGAAAAAAATTGAGCAAAATAATTGTAATTTAGAAGATTTATGCAGACATTCTGTATGCAAAATTCGTTGTAAATAAAATTTTACAGATGGGGCAGATTTTGTTTTTCAGTGTTTTGTTATTAAAACAATCTCTACTAGTCGGAAAGCAGCTGATGTAAGGTTAGTTGCACAACACCGGCATATGGTCTATTAAACATATTTTAAAGATTTTGTTTTATCTCATCCAACTAGCAGTTTGCATGCTTTGTTAGAGCTGTTGCTGTGCTTCCATTACGTTGAATACCTAGTTTACATCAAATACCTTAAGTTTTTTTTTTTTAAATATTGACGATAATGGACAAAAAATTAAATCTACCATGCAAAAAACAAAGGTAAAAATACACCACTCTGAGGAAACTGAACAACAAGTGTTCCGCTTTCTGCACACACCCCAGCAGGATTGGAGAAATCTTCTGGATAAGTTTTCGGTATAGTCCATTAATGGGCTCAATGCTAAACCTCTCCCCAGTTTAACAAGAAACCGCAAGATGATTTGAGTCCATTAATTAGCTCCATGCTACACCCAAGGCTCGTACATAAGAGGAAACCCTTTTAATCTGGAGGGATTTTTCACGTACTTCACTAATCTCTCAGCAGCCGTTAGGAGCCGTTCTTATCAATAAAACCCTCTCTCCTTAGTCTGTCAAGACTAAAGAAGAGATCACTCACTGGTCTATTCCCCAATTCTGGTTCGGTTTCCTCATATAACCCTGACTTTCTAATGTCCTCAAGCACCATCCTGTCATGCTCACTGGAATCCAATACTACTGTCATGTTCGCCTTGTCCGCTTTGCAAATCGTCAGCTGTGTGTTATTCTTCAGACAATGCCTCCAACTCCTTCTTCTCGAGGGGACCAGTGAGTGATCTTGTCTTTAGTCTTGACAGACTAAGGAGAGATGGTTTTATTGATAAGAACGAGGAGGAAAAACTTAGGCCAAATCTACCACAACGTCTTCTGTGATCTTTGCACAAGTGATGGTGCATAAAGAAGGCATGCCACTTAGACTCATAACGTCTGCTAACGGTGGCCCGGCACAGCAGCTTGATTTGGCTGATGGCTGAGAGACTAGTGAAGTGTGTGAAAAATCCCTCCAGATTAAAACATACCGAAGATCTGCTCACCACTCTCACGAGATGTGAAGATGGAAAAGATTATGATTTCCTTCAATGTGGAAAAATTATTTCCGAGTCTCAGCCACAGACTCGTACTCGAGATGCTTGACGAGTCGACAGCTTTACATAAGATACCTGAAGACGAGTACGAAAAAGATCGCGCTCTACTGAAAGTGTTACTCTCCTCGATATATGTGAAATTTAAGGAGAATACATTCTGGCAATCCAGTGGGGCACCAATGGGTTTCTCAAGCTCACCTATCATTGCTAAGTTAGTGCTCCAACACATCGACCTGTTCATCCAAAGAAAAGAACCAAGCATTCGTGTATGGAAGAGATTCGTGGACGATGTGTATGCTATTATGAGAGAGGAGAGAATAGGCAATGTGCTTCAGAGCCTTAGTCAATAGAAAAAGATCTTAAATTCACATCTGAGCAAGAAAAAGACGGCACCATAGCGTTTCTTGATGTTAAGCTAAGCCGTGAAGATGATGGTACTATCTCCTTCGAACCATACGTGAAGCCAACATCAACAGGGAGAGGAATCTCGTATAACTCGGGACATCCGGAGGGTCAGCTGCGTAACATCGCCAAGAACGAGTTTTCCCGAGTTTTCTCGAGCAGTGAAAGAGTAGCAAAATACCATCTAAATAAAAGAGGCAAAAGGGGAGTACATTTCCTCCTCCTGAACCGATTGATTAAAGATGTTTTGGAGATAGGACGAAATAAAAAGAATGACGGAGATCGAAGTACCTAGCAAGGAGACTAAAGAGAGTAGGAACACCCAGAATTGGACTTCCTTTGTGAGAGGCGTGTGCAAACAAGTGCAACGTATCCTGAAGGAAGAGGGATTCGAGACTTACATGAAAAAAGGGAATAACCTGAAATCAATGCTCTTAAGTCAACATCGAGAAGATCCAGGAGTGAAATATGTAAGATCTCAAGAAAAACATGGAAAAGGAGCTGGAAAAAGTTCACGACACGCCAGTGGGAGTATATTGTGTACCATGCGGTGGGTGCGAAGCAGTTATGTAGGAAAAACACGAAAAGGAATCCACACACAAGTGAAACAACATATGGCTGACGTAAGAAACGACTAAGAAGTAAACAGCATCGCCACCCACTGCATGAGTACTAAGCACAAAATCGATTGGGACCAAACTACTCTGCTGGTGTCTAGTAGTAAGAGATTTACATCTAAGAAGACTTGAATCGCTGGCGATTCAACACTGTGTGGTGAGCGGACAACCACTAATGAATCTACAAGGGCCGTCAAACCCTAACATCAAATTCCTAATCAGTAAAGTGTTGGGGGAACACCTCTCGCACAAATGGAATCGTGAGAGCGTTAAGCAGGACACGCGAGAAGTACAGTGGGCAACGGTTTCCACGCATTTTCAAAAACACTGAAGCAAGCACAAAAAAGGAAGCCTGAAGAAGCTATTAGGCCTAAAATCAAAAATTCGCAAAATACCGTACTGAGTGTATTTTGTTTTTGAATTTGAGCGTTACAATTGTGTTCAAAGTAGAAGATGGTTCATTTTTTTGCTTAACTCGTTTCATGCTTAAGGTAAGGTTTAACTGACGAATAACGACGAGTCGTCGAATAATGTGAGGCTACACTCTCTACAATTTACTTCAGTCATGTCTTCTACTTTCCGGTCATCACCCTACGGCGCATTTTTCCAGGCATAGAATTTCATTATTACTTTCCAGGACAGTTCCAGGTTTTCAATGATGCTCACGAACCAGGATGATGATTAGCCAAGTAGAATGCACCAACATTAGCGGATATCTATATCATCTGCAAAAGTAAAAGTGGTAAAAACCTTGACTACAGCAGTAAGGTAAACAGTACAGCAACACTGCAGTATCTGAAACCTTACAGGAAAGTTTGTGTTCCTTTGCTGTTTGATTTCAGATCAGTTAAAAGGACAGTACTCGCTTGGCCATTTTTATTACATTTCTGGACGTGGATGTAGTTCTTTAAGAAATCTTATAACAATATTTAAGAGGTCTTCTGGCCCACTTTGTGTAATACGTGGCACATACTTCTATTTTTGTCCTATCATCTCCAGAGTTTAAGCTAACTCCGCTAAATGCCGTGAACTATATTCGAAGTCGCGCCTTATGACATAACAGCATCAAACTTGGGACGCAAGAGACACCGTCCTAGCTTGTGGGGAGTCGCGTTACGAGCATGTGGACCAGCAAACGCACACAGAATCGGCAAAGAAACATGCCAAGCTGAAATGCAATCGAAAGCCAAAAAACGTGAGTAAGAAGCCTGAAAAGTGATTGAAGTTGAATTCCAATAATAAACTGGACATTACTCGATTTCTTCTCGACTGTTGACATGCTTAATACTGTACTCAAATAAAGGTATAGCATTTAGTGTTGTAGAGTGCACCTTTGTTGCTTCTAACTATCCGTTGGGGATATCTGAAATAAATGTTCAAGCAAATTCTAATTTGTTGGATCCGTTAGGGTTCTTGGAAACAAATGTTGCAGTGCCTACCTTGCTTCATGAAACTCTGCCTGAGGGCTTCATTTTAAAATGGTGTGTTCCATTATGGAAGAATTTTATACTAGAGATAAAAACTATAACGAAACATCTTGTGGCAAAGTTGTTGACACCGTTGCTCCTTTGGCTAAAAGTCAAGATGGCAGACGATGCATTGCACTTGGTCTGACTCGGTGACCTTGGTGGGGAGTGTTTGTTTGGATTGATTCGGTGCCAGGGAGCAGTGTCAGTATGAATAGCCAGATTTTAAAGACGGGAGTCGACGACTGGAATGGATGTAAAACATTCTGACGATGAATGGTGAAGATGATGGTATGAATAAGTGACTTACTGGTAAACAAGGCTTAAAACAACTTAAAATAAATTTGAATGAGCGACAGCAAGTGAAAAGATTCATTCTCCTAGAATCGTAGTAAAATTAAGGCGACAGCCGGGATGGCACCCAAGTTGTCTCACTGGCGACAATCAAGTGAACTGGATTGTAGTTAGAAATACTAAGAAGGAAGAAAGTAGTATTTCTAAGTTGAAACTGAATTTGCATGTGTATACTGTATTGTTCGAATTGTTGGAGCGTAGCTCTGCTATGATCACACTCCAATGTAATCTTAGACTGCGCATCACGCGAAAACCACAAGAACCATCCAAACCACACTTTGCACGCAGCAGCACGGGAGTCTGGACGAGGTTCATCAAAAAAAAAATCCGGAATCGACATGGGGGTTGAGAAACCATCAGGATGGTAAAATGGGCCGATATGCAAAAGCCAAAATCAAAACAACAATGACACAGTGAGATTTCTAATTGTTAAAAGGCACCCGATTGTTAAAATATTGATTGTTGAATGTCCAGCTAATTTTCGGTGGCTGGCTGCTACTTCCTCAGGCACTCGACAAAAAGTTTTTGGCCTCCCATTGTGAAAATGAAGGGTAATGTTCAACATAATTCTCAAAATTATGACACTAATTTTGAAGAGAACTTTCGCAGTAATGTAAACGATCGATGTTTTCTTAGCGGCCAGTTTTATTAATAGACTAGTTTTGTAATTACAAACAGCAAAGAAAGCGGAGCCTGCTCCATTATATCGCCCTAGTATTTTAATGATTTTAAATATCAATTAGCTTCGTCAACACTTTTTGGAAATTAATATGCTGGTCTAGCCGATTCCCGCATGCGACAGCCAGCGAAAAACTTTACTGTGCAGCAAGAAATGAAAACGACTGTCAAACCCCCCCCTCCCCCACCATCACATTCCCCATTGTGCAGTCCGTTTCCCCCCTGCGGTCCCTCCGTTCTCACACACAACCCCTCCCCCCCCCCCCTTGTGTGGTCTGAATTTGCCTCCCCCATCCCTGCTCCCCCTCGCTTAGAACCCATGGTGTTTGGTCTTCTTGGGAAAGTAAATAGCGTTTTCAATGGCGGGCGCCTTGTTCTCAGTTTAGCCGAATTGCCTGTTTCTCCATTTTTGATACCAAGAGCGATACGCCCGTAGCAACGATTGTTGCTCAACCAACTTTAAAACTACTCCATTTTTTAAGCAATACTTGTTTGTTACTGATTGTTCAGGACACATCCATTCACACTGTCAGAGCACTGTCCAAGCAGGCTCAGACTGGCCATAGCACCATGGCACTGGTGCCCTTTGGTAGCCCCATTTTTGGCACCCCCCATGGGTAGCCCACCCCAAGAAAAATTAATATTTTCTTCTGGCGAACTTTCCCTTCAGGAATAAATCCCTATCTTTCTTCCTGCCTTTACTCATTTTCAACGCCTTTGTTAACCCCCCCTCCCCCCCCCAAAAAAAATACTTTGTAAAAAAAATCATTACTTGAAATATAATACATGTGTTGAAGAATGCACATCGAAGCCAGAAAATACAGTATGTACAATATCAAAACAAGCTAACGCTCCAGGGGCTCTTCCCCAGACCCCTCAGCTGAGGTTGGAGGCACCATCCCTTAATCAGGCTTTAGAGTTCCTGGTAAAACGCATGGTGCTCAGTACCAATCATTTCTCTAAATCGCACCAACGCCCTTTGCTACCCAGTCCCAAGAATGAACCAGTCGCCCTCTTTCATTATAGTGCCTCACATTTTGCTGTATGCATCTCATTCCAATTAAGGCTATTATAGATACCATCCAACCTTAATAGAATCAATAACAGACACAAGTTGCGCTGGAGAGCGAAAAAATCGACGAGTAGGATTAGTAAGGTTATTGATCTAAGTGACTTGTTAAAATTACATAATTTTTGAAATAAATTAGAATTAAATAACAAAAAAATAACAAAGGCATTAGATCTCGCATCTCCATACTCACAGCTGTCAAGGAACACACATAAAAAAGGATTAGAGTTCACTCGAATGCAACTGCAACGAACTATAATTTGAACTCCATTTCCAGGGAACAAGTACTCGTTTTACTCAACAGAAAAAGTGAACAGTTTGTATTTGAAATGTTTAATGTGTGTGTGCATGCGCTTCATTTGTACTATACAGGCTTTTTTTTTTTAATTTATCTGTGTTTTACATTTTAAGTCTGTAACTTGTTCTTGCAGTAATTTATGCAAAAGCTGCGTTACTTCTGTCACCCCTGCACGTGTCCACTCACTCTTTTCTTGCTGTGAAAGCTCGATTCTGTGGAGAGAGGTGGGCGGGCCGGCCCAGTTTGAGGTTGGATTCTTCTCGGAGAACTTTGATTCTCTGCAAGAACAAGTGCTCTGGGAGAATCGTCATTTATCTTTCGCAGAATCCTCCTCACTGTGTTAAAAGATTGGGGTAGATTAGGAAGCAGTGCACTTACTCCTTAAAATCGCTCCAAAGATGGCTGCGGTGACCCCTAGGTCCCGCTCAATAATCACCTTGTACCTATACCCCAGAACACCCAGGGACCCCACTCATCCGCCACATCGACGTCCATATCTGCGCTCCTCAAGGCATATGGCCCCTCCTTGGCCTAGGCCAATAGCCGGACAAACCAAGCTGCACACCACTAGTCCGGCATCACCAGTACTGCCCACTGCACGTGATCTATTATCAGCTTGTCCACGCAACGTCCTATCAACGGGCACGCGCAACCCTTCCGAATGTCAATCCAGTAGCAGTCGCCACTTGGCCAGTAGACCTTACAATGCACTCGCCATTTCACAATTTTTACTCGCCACATACCAAATAATGTCTTGTATGATGAAAGATTTCTCTAATTTATGCATTAACAAAATTGTCCAATTTTCTTAAACTCCAGTATTAATGCAGAAAATCCAGTTATATAGCCCTTATAAATCTGAGCATAACGCCACAAACCGTTCGTCTCTAACTTATACGGTTCCAGAGATACCCCTTTTTTTAGTGGCATGCTCTGTAGCTAGTCGCCGATTTGGCGAGTAAGGCTAAATTCCAAGTCGCCAACTGTTGATTTCCACTCGCCAAATGGCGAGTGGCGACCGACATTGAGAAGGGTTGGGTACGCGGGAAAAAGGTACGGAAAGAACTGGCCCCAGTTTACACTGACCATGGGCATCATCCCCCGCCTTGATGATTAACGTACGACCCGTCCCCTGACCAGGTCTCCAAATATGTCTAGTGCCTTTATCGTAGTCTATAACTCTCTCGCATTTATATGCACGGCAGCCTCCCCGGGCTGCCACCTTCCCTGGCCTACGAATTCCCTGTGGCCACTCACCAGCCCATGTCCGAAGCCTCCGTTGTCACCACTACTGCGGCCGCCGGCAAGACCCAGGACTTAGTTACCACCGGGTGACTCAAGAATCTTTGCTCACCAGTTTAAATCCTCGCCAGATCCTTGTGAGAGGCTCCCCCTCGTGCATCTTCGAACGACACCAGGTCGTGTTGCCACCAATGTGTATGCAGCTTGCCGTTCTCCACACCGCACAACAAGCTTTCAGCTAGATCCAACAACCTTTAAAGCTCTTTAACGACAGTGACCGGGGTCTGTGGCAATGCTGCAACCAACCGTAACATACGAGCCTGTTTTTCTTCGGTGGTAGCACAAAACGGGCTGCTACTAGATCCAATGTCACACCCAAAAACTGCAAAGCCTGTGACGGTACCAGAACACTCTTTCTGCAATTCACGAACTTACGCAAAGTTTCCAACGCTCTTCACACATCGGCTGCGAACAGGTCTATCACCGCAAAATCATCCACATAAATGAAAATCAATACACCGTCCTGGCGCAAAAAGCGCCTCACTTCTGTCATGAATTTCATAAAAGTACCTGGGCTGAAATCAAACCAAATGGCAGCACACAAAAGTGGTGTAGACAACCCTGCCAGGAAAACGTTAACAACCGTCACGCAACATTCTTTATGGCCCCTGCATAATACACTAGAGACAGATCTATGGTGGCCATCCACCACCCTGGCTGCAAATATTCCACCACCCTGGGTAGCGTATCCAAGGAGTACTTCCTTACCACTACAAACTCGTTCAAGCCATTCAAAATTATCCCGACCGATCCGTCTGGCTTTGACACTGAAAAAATAGGGGATACAAAACCCACAGATCCATTTTTCACCCTCTCAATTACTCCTTGAGCTAACATCTCGCTCAATTTCGGGGCAATCTCCTTTGCATCGTCAAGTAATGGCGGTCTCGCCGAAACTGCAATCAGTGGTGGCATATTTCCCAACTCTAGACCAGCCCCATTGACAATATCCAACACTGCCGGCAACTCCCCAATGGCCGCCCAGTCTGCACTAGGGGTCGGACGAATATTCGAATATTCGTTCGTTAAGAGCATATTCAAATAGGATATTTTCTATTCTAACATTAGTAAAAAAAAAAACTTCTGTGTAATTTTAGGTTTTTTTTTTAAATTTTCGAGTTGCTTTTTAAGTTTTCTTGTGGGCTTCTCAAGGGTCCACAATATGCTTTTTTCCCTTCCCCCTTCCTCCCAACCAATTTGCAGTGGAAGTCATCCAAGCATTTTGAATTGCTAACTTGCATGTGGAGGAATGGGAGAGGAAGGTGGAGATTATCTAAAACATTTAAGAACTAAAGAATGGTGGAATGGTGGTCCATCAGGTTCATGATAGCCGATTGATAGATGACGTCAACTTCAATATCATTATTTGAAAGCAAAAGACACGTTGGTGGAGTACGGCAGCAGTTGGCAATTCACCTTTGGGGGGGTTTGTGGTAAGTATGCCTTCCAAGTTGTCTTGCCTAGTCCATTAAATTACTTGTTGTATTACGTAATTGCCATTGCCAATAGACTAAATAAAACTTAGGTATTTAATGAAAAACTGAATTTTTTTTGGGTGGGGGGTCGGGCCTAAACAATGGAAAAAAATTTTGAACAAATACTATTTGAATAAGGTTTTTCCCTATTCGTCCGAACCCTAGTCCGCATGATGGCCCCTCAAACTCCCAGCACGCCACGTGCTCATTGTATCGAGGTCTGTTCCAGCTTTAGTTCTCACAATCCAACAGCTCACATAAAAAATTCTACTTACGCTCGGTACAGCCGATGCCTCTGCACGCCTCAGCATTCCGCATCGCCCAGAAATAAAAATCGATGGATGAGCTAATCTTTCGACAAACCCATTTTTTCTTTTATCACCACCAAACTACAACTTTTTTTCATTTTCATGGTCCGCCATTCGCGGTTCCTTTCGGTTCGGTCTCTCACCGACTCCGACAATGAGAGTAAGAACTCCCGAAATAACATAAGAACTCCCGACCGCATGTCTCGTTCACTATCGCTTCGTTACTGCCGAAATTCGGGTACGAAACCAAAAAGAAACACTCCGAACCTGAGAATCCGCACTAAACCACTGCCGAAACGTTATCAAGAAGCAATTATACCCACGTGCAGACGCATCTGGCCGGCCTAACAGGCCACCACGTTTCTCGTTCCCACAAAATTTGCCGTCGCCATGCTGGCTGCCATCTTAATTACTCTCTAACCAGTCTCAATAGAAATACGGGGCTTTACCCCTAAAATAGTTTTTACTTATCCAAATATACTTACCTGTATTTTCTGCTTTCCATGTTTGGAAATGCTTTCCGTCCCAAAACCATTAAACTTAATGTGCTCTAGGTTCATGCCCTCCGCGTGATGTGGCCCAGGACAAGAGAAACGTTCAACTGTAGACAAAGTCCGAAGATGTGGCCTACTTCTTCGTACAGTGAGGAGGAGCGTACCCCACCCCCTCTCTTCACGTACGCTACCGCCGCCGTGTTGTCGCACAACACCATCACAACACAATTTGCCACTTTTTCCTGCCAGTGAACTAGTGCACGGTAAATGACCTCAGGTCAAGTACATTTATATCAAGCTCTGCCTCCTGTGGATCCAATACACCCGCCGACTGTTCTGTCCCTAATGTCGCACCCCACCCTGAAAGGAACGCATCCGACATCAACAGCCAGTCCGTCGCAGGTGTGTCGACTGGCACCCCTTGCACAAGATGGTCCCGTACCGTCCACCAAGAGGTTTCCGCTACTGGAAGTTAGGCCAATGAGAGTACGTCCTCCCAAGACTTCCTTGGTTTCCATTCCCTCTTCCGAAACCAGTGTAGGGGGCGGGTCCTCCACGCCCCCATAGGGACCAGTGTCGCACACGAGTCGAGGATGCCAATGATCACTGACAGCTCCCGAGCTGTCGTTGAACGATTTGATAGGAGTCCGTGGGTGGCCTCCGAAACGCTGTCCACTTTTGCGTCTGCGGGCCAGATTACAAAAGTCTCCAAATTGAAATTGGCACCGAGGAACTCGAAACGTCTCGTGGGTGTCAGTTGTGATTTCACCCAACTGACCCTTAACCCCAGGTCGTGTAAAAGTTCGAGGCACCTGTGAATATTGTTCGTGAGTTGGGCACAGCGTTGGTCTACAAACAGCCAGTAGTCCAGGTAGCCGAACGCTCGGATACCCCATTGGTGCAAGGTGCCTAACACTGGCCTCATCACCATGGTGAGGATCCTTGGAGCCGTGCATAGTCCAAAGGGGAGTACCTTGAATTGATAACACACTCCCTGGCATGTCATTCGGAAGTAGTGCCGCACTGACTGGTGTAGTGAGATATGGAGGTAGGCATCCTCCAAGTCTATTGTTGCTGCAAAGTCTCCAATCTTCAGCGACTCTCTGATGTTTCCATTTTGAAATGTTCGTTCAAAATAAATTTGTTCAGATGGGTGAGGTTGAAGATTGATCTGTTTCCCCCATTCTTCATGGGGACCACCCTCGCCGGGCTGAAGAAACCCCACGTTCTTTCCTGGCACACCTCCACCGTTACTTTTTCCATAAGTGAATTCACCTCCTTGATGAACTCCAGCGACTCGCTCCTGGCCTTTAGCCGTGATGGAGGTTTAGCCGTGTGGCCGCACGAACGACGGGATATAACCATGTCTTACGATGTTTAGAACGAAACTGTCCTCCACTTCCTCCAGTGTCGCTGTACTCTCCCACCCATCTGGCCATGTGGGGGGGGGGGGGAGTACTGCATTCCCCAGTCAGTTCCTTGTAGTGGGTGGCCTCCTGCTTCCTCTAATACTAGGGAAGGAGCCACGTCCTCCTTGACCCCTACCGGTGTTCGCTGGCGGTCTGGCGGTGGTCGCTTGCCGACCTTGTCCCCCGTTGGCACCCCCCCATTCCTGATGATGTGCCGACGTCCCCTCAAAAAAGGGCCGCTGTACCACCAAGCCCCTGTGGATGTTGAGATCACGCATCCAGCGAGTCTCTTGAGATTGAGGCTTGATCTTGTCCCTCACCTCAGGGGCGATCGTCAATAACTGGCCATTAAAAAGATGCACTTGTGCATAGGCAATAATCTTAAATTCTTCAATGTGTCTTTGCACATCCCAATGCTCACTCCATTCAGGTACGCGTCACGCCAATGCAGAACAGAATTAAACAATGACCTCGTACCCCAGTTGATGGCATCTGAGTGAAATTAAGATGCCTTACACATGAGCTTCACTGTGTCCTCAACTTCCTTAATGTCTCTGACATCAGGTGGGGCCTCTAGGAACGACCTTAGCTTAGCATTGGCCGCTGCATACACTAAATCCGCAGTAGAAGTGGCCCTCAAAACCTTCTCCTCCTCCTCAAATTGTGACGCGTTGATTTTGAAAATCGCCGGCTTTTGTAGTGATGAATAGTGATGAATCCATTTCCATGTTACTTGTGGCCGGAACATACTCTGTCTCATCAAACGTCTTGTAGCTGGTTAATTTTGGTGCTCCTGCGTTAGTGGTTGCGAAAAAGAAAGTACCTTTAGATAAATCGGGTGGGGGGAGAGGCCCTGATGCCGAAAGAACTCTCCCTTTCTCCCTCAGTGTTCAACCATTCACTAATAACTATCTGAACAGCATCTGGGATTGTGGACGGTTCAACGGGTCTTTCATGATCCTGTCCTTGTTTGCGAATGAGAATGCAGAGGGTTCCCCTGCTGCTGGCACTGACAGTGCTACTCTGGGGCAGAATAGCTCGGGTAATGAAGCATTTACTTTCCCTACTACCCATTTCCACTCAATCTCTTCCAAGTCGTCCCTCGTGGGGTTCCGCTCCTTAACCAACACGTTAACTTCACTCATTCCATTACCACCCCCCGTCTCGGGTACTAGGCCCAAGTCCTGGGGGTTTTCATCTATTACGTCAGCACTCCCTCCCCCCCTCCCCACCTCCTGTGGTTGGGGCGGGGCGGAGGCGGCCCATTCCACGGTTGACACCAACTCGAATTAGGAGCCCACTGGTACTGTGGCCAACCCCACTGTTGTTGCCACAGTGGGTACCCTAAATTGTTTTGCCACTGGGCTCCCGCACTGCCCCCCCCCCTGATTTTCACTACCTCCCAAAGGCTGATTAATTTCCAATGGCTGGTAAACTCTTAAAGGCACATTCACTTTATTCCAGTCATCATAAGATTGTAGCAGCGCACGTGTATGCTCCAACGGGATCGATCGTGCACTTACCAATGGCGCTTGCTGGCCTCCCGACAGCGACATCGTCGGCGACTGCCTGCCCGACTGCTTGGGCGACAGCGACTGCTTCCCCGCCGTGCTCCCCCCCCCCCCCCCCCCGGGGGGGGGGGGGGGGGGGGGTGGGCATTGTCTCTGCCGCCTCGGACAGCGACTGGGCGGCCGCCGATAGGGGGCGACTCGAGCAAGCCACACCAGTCGTTTTATCCACCACGTCACTAACACACCGTTTCAGCAAACAACAACATTAATAACTGACTTACGTTTGAGCTTGTCACATAAACAAGGTGGTGACGACTGCAGGGTGTGACTAAAGTTGTCGTTACCCGCTTCAAACTGCTCCCTTTGTTCGACGCTTACCGATCCAGTCGTTTCCAGTCGGGTCGGCACCGTGAGCTGTTTTAATTTCTCTTTAAATTCCTCAGCATCGCCAAAATAACGTTCAAACGTCGAAAGCACCTTCTTATTGATGATAACTTCCTGTTGTTTTGCACTTTCCGCCTGAAATTTTGCATTTTCTTCCTGAATTTTCCCACATTCAGAAGCCACTGAGTTCAAAATAAATTCCGTCACGTCGACTTCCTCGGCCAATGGTGGGAGGTCAAGATCCTGGCCGTCAAAATCAGAATGTCCGGTAGTTCCAGAAAGCACGGAAACGTCGTCTTGCGCCTCCATAATTGCACCTCCCACACTAGATTTCGCTGCCGCCGTAGCCTCCCTCTCCTTTTTACGTTTCCTTTGTCTCTTGCCTGCAATGTCACCCACGAGGTCGGGATTCATCAACGCACACACATCACATTGAAATGTCACAAAGTCACAAATCCTACACGATCTGCATAACGGATGTGGATCAGACGGGTTTAATCGATGTCCACACTTCCTTCCACTCTTCCCAGGGCAAGATTCCAGTTTCCTAACGCCTGAATTCATATAAAAAGTCCGAAACGGAAAACATGCTACCACTCCGTGTCGCGTCCCAAACAAACAGTGATGAGGGAGAAAGAAGTTCGGCCTAGTAGGGCTATGGGCTCCGGGGAGCACAGAGGCATGAACCTAGAGCACATTAAGTTTAATGGTTTGGGACGGAAAGCATTTCCAAACATGGAAAGCAGTAAATACAGGTAAGTATTTTAGGAGAGGAGTAAAAACTCATCACCAACCGCATAGCCTCGTGGCCACGCCGCTTGCTTGGAAAGATGGCGCACTTCAGTTCAACTGCCATAACGATCGAGCGGAACGAATTTCTTTCAGTAATTCAATAATCGTAGCTCAAGATTTTCTTACTGCTCGTACCAGCGGCAAGAAAAAGAATGAGTGGACGCGAGCAGGGAATAGGGACGTAAGTGACGCAGTTTTTGCATAAAAATGACTGCGTTAATGAGACGGTGAGGTAGTAAAAACGCGCCATATGCAAAGGGAAGGATCCCAATCTTGTAACAGTGAGGAGGATTCTGCGAAAAAGAAAAGTTTTTTTTATTCATATAATATAAACAGGATAACTTAAAGAACCCGATGGATTCTTGAAACAAAGCATAAGGACGCACAGTGCCCGAGGTATTGTTCAGGGTTCCAACCCGATATAAACACCACACAAGCTTCCCTCGTTGGTCGTGGCATTGTTTTTATTCTTGCTTAGCAGCTTTGCACTGCTGTACGCACTGGCTGTACCCACTGGCTATGCGCACTATTCCACGCTTAGGCATTGGCTGCTGAACTACAAATTTCTCTTTCGGCGATCAAGAGAATTGAGAAACATCCCTTCACCCAAGAAAGTACGTTTTGTTGGTTTGCTGGTTTCTAATATCGTGTCGCTCGCAAACTTTCGTAGATTCTGACAAAGACAGCTTTTTCTATAGAATCTAGAGAGTTTTCTCCATATTGTTTTTACAAAAGATGTCTTTGCACAGTGGTGTTTAATATTTATATAATAAAGTTTCTTATTTTTCTTATCAATAGCACACCCATGAGCTAAGAATGTGTGTGTGCATGTTATGCAGAAATGTAATCTAGACACACGCTATTGCGTCACGCCAAGTTAGGCAACAAACACCAAATTCAATTCAATTGTCGAAGTTGTAAACCATTGTAGCGCGACGCCATTACGTCAGTGTCTCATATCTTGAAGCATAGTTGGGCACATTTCAGGTACTTGGGGTAAAATAATAATGCGGTACAAAAGCTTAAATTGTGTTGAAATCAAGAGCAATGACCCACCTGACAAAAATTAACTCGTGCAGGAATGCCAGCTAAGCTGATTTCAATGCAAAATCTCACCCTCAATAACGTTGAAAATGTGTAACTAGCTAGCTACTAGCTAGCTAGCTAGTTAATTCTAGTCCGCTCATCCCCATGTTATTCCATAGGGTAATTATTCATCGATACCGAAATAACGGGAAGGCTTCCAGCTATGAAATTTGACAAATGGCTACAGCACGATACGAACTGCGTACCTTTTATGGTTCGGAGCTTAGGGGTGCAACGACGATGGCGTGGGATGGCGCGTAAGTACGAAAATATTGTTATAACCATTGTTAGTATTGTCGGCATCGTCTCTCATTGGACAGCCAAAGTTTGGACAATGACAACGTGAATACTGACGTGCGTGCCGAAACACACACTAGTGTAGTACGATAAATCTAAACAACGTTGCCAAAGAAATTGTATTCACGTCCAATTCACGAAAAATAAATCAAATCTAAAAACAAAGCGAAAAACTGGTGAAGAGGCCACCAAGTTGAGAGTGGTTCGGCCCTTCAAAGGACTGACATCAACACACCAAAACTAAGGAACTAAAACAAATTACAACAAAATTAAAACAAAACCAAAAACCTATAAAGAGGTGACCAAGTTGAGAATGGTTCGGCCTATAGGCGAAAGGTAGTAGCAAATTGTTGAAAACCAATTTCTTGTCGACGTGCCACTTTATTACACATCTGCACGGTAGTGGAGTTTAGTTTAGGCCATGCAAAAAAAAATTGTATGGTTTACGGGTGAGGTAGCAAACTGAAGCCCCAGGCAACCAGGCATTTTATTTTATTTAACTAACCACATTTCTTTGACGTGTACCTAGCTCAAGACTGAAAGAGTTTGCAGTCAACCTAAAAAAGTATAATATTCTGATAATGTTATTTTTGTCACCTAGTATTAAAAATATTTTAGTTTTTGCCAAATAACTTCTTACTGGTTCGAGGTAAAGGCTTAAAATTATCACCACCGAAAAGCTCGTTTCGAGCCGGTTAAAATGGTATACTAGAATGTCAAAAACGGTCAACATTTGGGGAAAATATGATTTTTAGCGGATGGACGAAGATTGAGATAAAAAATTTTGACCCGCGATAATTTAAGGCACCCGCACGTGCCTGTAAACCAAACAATTAACTTTGCATGGCCTTTTAAAAAAAGGACTGATATCATATCAAAAACCAAAACTGGTAAAAGGGGCCGCCAAGTTCCGAATGGTTCGGCCCGTAAAAGGAGTGATGTCAACACACCAACACATTCGCCAACTTAATCGCACCGAATAATACTTTGGACGTTAAATGAAACTGGAACATTGCTACCAAAAATAGCAATGTTCTAATTTTCATTTAACCTTCGAATTATTAAGCGGTGCGATTAACTTGGCGAATGTTTTGGTGTGTTGATATCACTCCTTTTAAGGGACAAACCATTCGGACTTGGCGGCCCCTTTTACCAGTTTTGGTTTTTGATAAGATATCAGTAACTTGGGTGGTAGAGCTTTGCCACTTTGGTTTCAATGTTAAGTGCAAAAACCACCAAAAAATGTTTCCATCAGTAGTTATTTAAGTGGTACTTGTTAAAACAACAACAAGGAACAAGGCACAACACAAGGGAACAAAACATCAACAACCTGGGTGGTAGGCCTTCGTCTTTTTGGTTTCAATGTTAAGTCCAAAAAGCACCAACCCTCTCGAATGTCAATCCAGTAGCAGTCACCACTTGGCCAGTAGACCATAGAAAGCACTCGCCACATACCAAATACATCTTGCATGCTGCATGGTTTTTCTAATTTATGCATTTCCGAAATTGGTAAATTTTCTTTAACTCCAGTATTAATGCAGAAAAAGAAGTAATGTAGCCCTTAAAAATCTGAGCCGCAAACCGTTCGTCTCTAACTTGTACGGTTCCCCAGATATCGCTCTTTGAGTGTCATTGTCTATTACTCGTCGCCATTTTGGCGAGTAATGCTAAATTCCAAGTCACCAACTGCTGATTTCAATTCGTCAAATGGCGAGTGGCGACTGACATTGAGGAGGGTTGAAAAGCACTAAAACATGTATTCATCTGTATTTATTTAAGTGGTACTTGTAAAAAATAACAAGGAAAAAGGCACACAACACAAGAGAACAAAACATTTTTGTACAAATAATTTTATTGCCTACGCAATTCTGCCATACCAATGTTTGAAGTAGTTTTTTCAAGAAAAGCTAAGGGGCCCTGCAAACCACTCATCATCCCGGCACCAGGACTTGACTGAGGCCCCGGATGGTTTACTGGCGACATGTGTGGAGGACCTGCCGGAGGACCATACATTTGTGGAGGTGGTGGTTGCATGGGAGTAGGGATGCTAGTAGAAGGAACTAACACCGGTGACGGTTGTTGCTGCTGACTGGCTGTAATTGGAGCCATTGGGGGTGGCGGTTGAGGTGCCCGACCAGGCCCTTGCAGATCTGACAGTAGGGTCTGCCAATGCTGGATTTTCTCGTAGTGTTTCTGGATTAACAGGTCTTTACGAGCCACCTCCAGTTTCAGCTCGTTAATGTCCTACAACGGAACGGAACAATGCAACATATAACTACGGCATGTAGGAATATTTTGTTAAACTGCTGAAGAAAACTGAATTTTATTTCAAAGAGATGTGTTTGAGCAGGAGATAGCAACTTGACTAGAAATAATCCATTCCAAACTTCGCTGTGTTGGTCAATATCGACGCAAACCAATGATAGTTGTGACATAACTACCTGCTCCTGTTTTATTTTGCAGGATAAGAAATTACGATTCCACAAAAATACTGATGGGTAGCAAATACTCCTTAAATTTTTCTGTAATGCAACATTTGTAGTGGTAAAATACATCTGTTGTTCTGCAACCTTCAAATAAAATGGTGTACACTCGATATGAAGCGTGTGTTTTCAGTATTTGCATACAAAACGTAAACACCACCTCATTTGAATTTTTATTAAAAAAAATAACCCAGGGATTTTCAAGGACATTGGAGCATTTTTTAAGCAATTATCCTGGGCTACAATTGTATTTTTATTTTCCATAACTTTTCTAGGTTTTCATGAAGCTGTACAAACCAAAATTGGCAGAGCCAGTCCTAGCCACGTTGGATCCCTGATCTGGAGGGGTCCCAAACCTAACCACCTGTTAAAAATTTATATTGCTTTCAAAATCAATATTCTTCCGACGACTTTCTCAGCTTACACAAATGCTTCAGAAAAGCATTAATGTTAACGCGTGCATTATTTTTTTTTTGGTTTTAATTTTATCATTTTTTATGATGTTTTTTTTAATACACTTTGCCGGGCATAACCTCTTCATTCCAGGAATAACCAAACGGGTACAACTACGAAATAGGGCAAAAACCTACTCCTTTTACTAACTGGCCCGGTGTAAATAGTACGTGGATTCTGAACCGTTTCGTTGAGCTTTGCTGCATTGGCTATGATGTGGTATAGTTTGAGGTGAAACTGAAACGTGTTGCATGTCGAGTTTGCGCAATTGGTCGATAAGTGGTGTCGATTTGGTTGGTAAATTGGTTGTTAGAAAAGATGAGTGTGGCATAGAGAGTAAGCGGTGGCCAACAGAGACAAACTGAAATTATGTATACTTCAGTTTAAAGCCAGATTTTGCGGGAAATAAACCCTACAATTCCTCCAAGCACTTAACCAACTCTAGATTTTACGTTGGAAACAAGTGAATAACTGAACAAAATACATGCATCCCCGGAAGCAGAGTATTTTCAGCCGGTCTGCGACATGCTTTTTACAAACAAAAAAAAGTGCAAGGAGAGGGAAGGTGACTTGCAGGTAAAGGTGAAGGTGGAATTTTGCATTGTGCAAAATTTTCAGTTAGGCCTATTTGGATTGGGTGTATTTGAACGTCAAGTCGGTCAACCTTTAGCGAAATTATCGCAAAAAGATCACGAAAGGAAAAAAAACCGCAGGATAAATTGTACTACAACACAACCAGCCGTACTGTGACGTAATATCGCTTGTGGCTCCGATTCTGCCACATGGCATGTATCTAGCTGGGGTGTACACATGATTTAAAAAAGTAAACAACAATTCTCGCCCAACTGTAAATATGTTTCCAACTCAATATTTCGCCCTGTTGCTCTTGGACTTGCTCAGGAGAGGTAGTTAAAACACGATTATGAGAGGACGATTAAGCTGAAGGTGAAGTGAACCTTCAGCCTCCCATCCTCTTACCGTCCTCTATACCTCCTGTGGAAGTCCAAGAGCAACCGGATGAAACAACATAATATTTACAGTTGGGTCTGAATTGTTGCTTTCTTTGTTAAGTAAGAAAAAAAAAGTCTTCAGATTTTTTTTAAATTCTTGGGAAGCCCCCTCCAACAAAAAAAATACATTTTGCGTAGGACCTAAAACAATGCTTTAGCTTTTGACGCGCATCCAGCCGAAGCCATGGCGCCAACCTAAAACAATGCTCGGCCAGAAATGAAAATTGGGCCGAATCGAATGAATTCTCATGTGGGATTATCATCGCACCATGAAAGGTTTTTAATCGAAAGCACCAGATTAACCATTCGTGAAAACAGAGCAATGCAACTTACCTCTCGTAAAATTTGCTCCGGTTTCTGAGCTGAAAGTAATAGCCTTTTTTGAAGAAAGAAACATTCCATATGTTTGGCCATATCCAAAAACCGCTGAAGAGTCTGTTCAGCACCTGGCAAAAGATACAAATTCGTTGAATTCCAATTGTTGGATGAATTTGTGCAGCAGTGGCCTACCACTAACAAAGAGTAGTTCTTTGGCACAAACGAAACATCATTGTTGGAGGAAATTATTTATCCCCATTATAGTGACCTCTCCACTCTCTCAGGACACAGCCTTACATAAAAGTATGGTTTCTATTGAGGATTGGAACACTCGGTGTTGGGGTGGCGGCCGTTGAGGGTTTAGCTCGCAGTTTGGTACCTTTAACACATAGAACACCCATGAGCAAACTTCGCACTACCTACAGATTGGATGAGTTTGGCATAGTGGTTTTCGAAGGAGGTTCTGTGCGTTACCCATGTTCATAAGTATTATTTGCTGAGAAATGCTGGTTGTTACAATTCCATTGAAAAGGGTGACATTCCCAATTTACTAGGCACCAAACTGTTTAAACCCATTTGAGACTAGTTACAACCATAGCTGTTTGGCTACGTATCACTTTCAGGAAGCCATGCGAGAAACGAATCGTGTGGTTGGGAGGGGGCGGGGGCACAAGTGTGTGGTAAATTCGGTGGGCAGGAGGGGAGAGGATGGAAGATGTACGTCGCAGTAAAAGGAGGAAAGAAACATTTGAAAATAAACGATGCAGCAGGAAAAGATCCAGCATTGCTGTTTTGGGAAAGAGTTAGGGGGGGGGGGTGAACCACGAGGTGGCTGGGAGGCAATTGGACAACATAGTTGTTAATATATTGAAATATCTTTATCGTAATTAGTGACGACCAAAAAATTGCAAATAAAGAGTCTCCAAGCAATTTAAAAATGTTATTAGAATGTGGGGAGGGGGAATGTTAGCATGCAAACTAAATTCCACAATTGGATACTGCGTCACATTTTCCAATCCAAAACAGTGGATTCTGAGTAAGTTGAGAAGTAATTCGTGAGTGTGATGGTAATTTGGGAGGGTGAGGAGAAGAGGCATGTATGGAAGGGATGGGGTGGTTGAGGGGTCTCTTTCATAAACGTTGGGGGGGGGGGGAGAAAGACATAATTGGGTACGCAACGTTTATTCAAAGATCTTTATTTGTAGTTGGTAAAGACCAGAAAACAAAAAATTAGCAAAGTCATTTTTAAATTGTTAGAATGTGGAGTAAGCCGGGGGAAGACCATAATAAGTCGAAGACCTACAAACACAAAGAGCCGCATCACTTTCAAAATATTATAAAATAAATTTACCCATTTTTTGACGGGTGTACGGGACCGGTGATTATTTATGGCCGTGGGGGAGCGAGGGAGGGGGACCGGAGGAAATGAAAATGTGACTACCAGAATTTGATGACCCCACCCTTCAATATATCTTTACCCCGCCCCACTCAAATCTTGGCTTCGGCTGGGTAAGCGACAAATTTGCCGCCCCACTCAAATCCAAAAATAATGTGTCTTCCCCCCCCCCCCGGAAAAATGCACTTTTCGTATACTTATTGAGACTGCAGATGATTTCCTGCAGCCAAATACATAAGTAGCTCTGCACATCGACAGTTACCATTAGTTGTAAGGAAACGTGCCTAGTTTTTAACAAAAAGACACGTTGTGTTAAAAACGTTCTGTAAAACGTTCCTTACACCTATCTCTTGTGGAGATTCATACAATAAGTATTAGGAACACACTGTTTGCTTGTATGCCCACATACGTAACACAATCAGCACCTAAAAGACAGAAGATAAGCCAAGAAACCAAGTGCCAAGGCTTTTTTAAAAAGTGTTTTGTAAAACTATACTTGTAGTATTGGTACTAGTAGCTTCAAAACCTTGTAAACACTCACGTCCTGTGGGGGGGGTGGCCCCCCCCCCCCCCCCCAGAAGCTGAGGAATTTTTAGAAATGTCCTCTCTGTTTAGAAATGCATCTCTTTTGACGGGATCTGAAAATTTATGACCCCCCCCCCCCCCCCCCTCTCTCTCGGAGGTACAAAAAATTCACGATTCCCCTCTCCCCGGCGATATAAATAATAACCGGTCCCTAAGCTAGTGTTAGAGAAGAACTTCACCAGAGTAGTGCATTTCGCAACGAAGAATTACAACTTTACAGTGCAAAAAATTACGGTAGATGTTCTGGCTACAACTCTCTTCAGGTAGTCAGCACGAACGTATAAAAGTAATTTATACGAATGAACTGTAATAAGTATTTTCACATACCTGATCTAACTTCTTCTGTATCGTGAACATTAAAATGATCTTGATTTGTTAGGGATGCAAGACAAGCCTGTCAATAAAACAACACAATTTCATCACGTTTGAATTTTAACATACGCAAAGCAAGTAACATGATCATGTCGTTCAAATTCAACACAGAATCCCCATTAGATGCATTTTATTTGAATAAATCATACCTGAAATGCATTTTCAAAATCATCGACCATGTGCCCCGTGTTTGACGCCGCCATGATTGTTTTGCTTTCACCAACTTCCGGTTATATCTGTCAGGGCCTTCGAAAACTCCAATCCAAACTCAAGCAAACTCATCCCGTCTGGAGGCAGAACGGAGTTTGCGTATGGGCATTCTGTACGTTAACGGTACCAGGTTGCCTCCAGATGGTTGAGTTTGGATTGATGGTCATCGAAGGTGTCCTGTCACTTCGTGCTAATTATTTAGAGCAATTCAAAAGCAGCCTGTGCACTTCATGGCCAAATTTAATCTTCTAACATCAATAAAACAATCCAGTAAAAAAGCGGGAAAAAAACCAAGAAGCAGAACTTCATAAATAGACGCTTGTATACAAGGTTAATTAAATATATAGTCGTCATATTTTTAGTAATGATGTTATTTTAATTTTTATTTTAATAATTTTAATTTTGGTTTGTATTTAGTGGGGGAAATAAAACTTTTAGCTATATCGATATTTATACTTTTGAATTATGAATTTTGAATTTAATCTGAATTACGTTTGCTATCTGGATTGAACACTTCCTATTCCAATGCCAAATTTTTGTGCTAACTTGGTCACATAAAAATAATCCAGCGCCAAAAGGCTATTTTATTTGTAATGTGTAATATTCAAATACGTTTAAAATTCAACAAATAATCCTTACAGAGAGTAGTCATAAATGTCTTTTTTTTTTTTTACATTAAATCATCTACCCATATCCAGATGAAATCGCTTAGACATCGATGGTCTAGGTCGGCGTCGATTCCAAGATGGCGGCCTGTTAATGAGAGAAGTGACAAGTCGGTACAGCTGGTTCTTATCAGTTTGATTTAAACTTGATTAATGTGGTTAACGAGCCTTTTTCAGACGATGTAGCGATAGTGCGTACGCCTTTCTACCTTCGAAATCCGGGTTTTCGAAAATTGAGTATGGCGTTGGGTGGATTTTCGGGAATTGTTTAGTGTGACTTTACCTTTATTAGCATCCGGTCTCTGGTGCGTGTTATTATTGAATAGGGTTTGGAAGTCTTTCACAATCCGTGTTATTTCCATTGAATTTGTGGTCAACAGCTTCAAAACGAAACCATGTATTCCCCGCACGCTCTGAGCCACCGGCGGCGTCGTTGCAGCAACAAAGAGCGTGAGAGAAACCTGATATCGTCTGTTATGTGTATGTTGGTAATCGCACTGTTGGCAACGGCGCTAGCTCAGCCCCGGTGGTTTTACTTACGAGGGGGCTCTTGTCCCAGCAACTACTTAGGTGTTTACGAATTTTTCAATTTTGGCTACAAGTATGACGATGATGCCGGACAACGAATTTCGACTTCTACATCGCAACAAATCACGAATCACAAAGCATGTAAGTGTGGAGTCTGCCGTCTGTCTTGGTTGTTAATTTCGCTGTCACTGGTCAATGTTTGTAAACAAACATCGTTTGAACGTTGTTTTATTTGTTGTTGGTTGGACAATTTAGTAATAGTACATAGAGGCACACGTCTATAGAATTTGATATAACTTAGCTATTTTCCGACGATCAGCCATGTGCAGTAAGTAGGTGCTTGCTGGGTTTTCCCCGTCTCAAGGAAAATCTAAGGAAAATGGGTAATTATACAGTTAACCGAACCACTCCAAATCGCTCAATTTTTTTACTAACTGACGCAGATCTTCATCCTCTAATCATATCGTATTAAAAAACCGGGAAATGTGTTTTAAGTTGTAAAAAAAACCAAAAAAACATTGAAAACACGTAAACGACAGTAGCAGGAAAACCTGTTTTGCATCGCAATGAAAGAAACTTGAAATTATTTTGCTTCCTCGTTTCTTTCCAAATTACGGGCCTCGCTTGCTGCATCCAAACACATAACATCAGAAACCGCAACCTAAAAACGTTTCCACCTAAACTTTAGAAGTGCTGGCAACGCAAGCAAGGCAGCACATTTGGAACATTATTCTCCATTTCCTCAGTTACCTTTTAGTGCTAATCTGTATCCCGAAACTTGGCCATCGCTTTAACACAGCTGGACCGACCGTTTTACGTGGTTTAAAAACGTATTTGGAGAGAAAAAAACGTGTTAAAAGAACTATAAAAAACCATTTTCCCCCCATTTTTCCAATGTGAAATGAGAAGGGGATGAAGATGTGCGTTGGTAAGTACCAAAATTGAGTGATTTGGAGTGGCTCGGTTAACCGTGTAATTACCGGTGAATGTCAGTGCCCTTTCATATCTCAATTATTAGAACTTGGCAAAACTTTTCTCTAAAAAGCATTACTCATCACTATATCCTCTTATTTGACAAATGGGCTTATGGGAAGAAAAGGTGTCTCCTTGCCGTTGTGCTTCATGCTGTGCACGTAAAATGATCAGCTGAACAATTTGTGTGCCAAGTTTATATTGTAAGGTGCAGAAATTAGTAAGACAAGTTTGTCTAAAGGCAAGTCGTAACACATTGGGGTGAAATAAGCAACAAAAGTACGATTTGGAATGTGCGCGAATTGGGCTTCTCCGGCACGCACACTAGTGAAGGGTCAGTTTCGATAGCCGAATTTTGGTTTTCATAAAAAACGTCTCGCTCTTTAAAAATGTTTGGAAGACTCAAGTTGTTTTCACAAGCATGGAGCGCCTCACTCCGTCCCCTGTAGCAAAATCAGAACGACACGCTACGTCGCAGTACGGCTGGCAGTGTTGCAGTACGATTTATCCTTCACTTTTTTCTGTCTTAATAATAATAATAAACTTTATTTCGAACAAACAAAATACATTAATGATGAGTAAACAAGAAAATGGTATCGCCAGAGTTTACAAAGGCGAGGTTTAGACCTGAAGGTCCAATCTTACACCTAACCCAGAACAAAATAAAACTACAAACAAACAAAAATGCAAAAAGCAGAATACAATTATGTAAGGCTAATACTTTAAAACATAAATAAATCAAAAAATCTTAGTCTTTTTTTTTTTGCGATAATTTTGCCAAAAATTGACCAATTTTGACGTTCAAATGTACACCATTTTAACCGTTTTTTCGAGAGCTTTTGAATGGTGCTATTGTCATGACGATAGGTTTGGTCGTTCTCAAGTTGTTTAGCTAAAATAACCTACAAAGGTCTCGACAAAAAGTTGTTGCAAGAAACTTGTTCATGAACCCAAATGGGCTTAACTCGAAATTTTACACAATGCAAAATTCTATCTTCACACCCTTCCTGCCACCCGCAGACACCTCCCTCTTCCCGCAGACCGTTTTTACTTTGCAAAAAGCTTGTCGCAGACCGGCTGAAAATATTCTGCTTCAGGGACTCCGTCTTGAATTCTAGTTAATATCTAACAAGTATGGTGGCTAACAAATGGCTGCAGGTGGTTCATCGCACTAGGTTTCCATTCAGCAATTAAATGAACTTAATGAAGATGGAATAACTGAATCAAAACAAAGTGCCGTTTGTATTTTTTTTTCAGTAAAGTCACGAAGATTTATTTACCGTTATTTTTTGTTTTTGCAAAATGCACAAAGTGGTTTTGCATTGAATTATTGGTCTAGTGTTTTTGTGTTCCTTGTAACAGAATTTTTTTTGTCAAAATGTACACTATTGAATGTGCTTATTGAAGTTATTGTTTTACTTTTAGTGAACCTTTATAACTCAAAAGAAATTCTGTACAATAGCCTACATAAAGAAGTTGGCATTGAACATGGGCTTAATTGTTTTTTTTTTTAATTTGTAATTGCTAAGCAATCATTTTTGAGGTAGGAAACGTGTTTAAGGTATGAAATATTTTTAAGGTTAAAAGAAGCCACACTGAAACCGACCAAGATTTTTGCAAAAAACCCAAAACCGACCCATCTCTAACACATAGGAGAAAAACCATTGATGGCACACTACAAATTGACCGTTTTGGCGTTTGAACACATTTCCGCGGTTAGAAATTTTTGGGGCCATTTGGAATCAATTTCAGAAGGATATAGAGTAAACTGTAGCACAAGTTTTTCACATAGTTTTTTTTTTTTGGGGGGGGGGGGAAGGTTAGTTCGGCCCATACAAATAATCGAAACTTGCTCTCTTTGGTGTCGGTCACCGCCTTCGCTTGTGCCCCGTGTATACAGAGTAGTTTTTAGACGAGTCGTGATGCGTTGGTTTGCCAGATACCTTGCATGGTAAAGGAGTCGCGATAGAGCACCTATTCTTCTCATGTACCAACAAATGTGCCCTCCAGCTGTAAAAGCGACCATCACCACCGCCCAAGAGGTTTTTTTTGGCACACAATGCAGGTTGTTGGAGGTAATTAGGAACATGAGGTATAGCGGCTCTTTCGCAACTCCTTCCCCGACTGCACAAGGTGACGATTAAAATCAAAGAGAGCAAGTTGTGATAATTTATGAGGGCCAAACGAAGCTTTTGCCCCAAAAAATGGTACGAGGAAAAAGTTATTGAGCGGATCAATTGAGCATAGAGAGAAGCAGATCGGAAAGTTGTTCACTAGCAACGGTTTTTACCGAGGATAGGAACTACGCCCAACCCTCTCCAATGTCGGTCGCCATTTGGCGAATGAAAATCAGCACGTAGCGTAGTACTGGAGTAAATAAAAATTTTACAACTCCGAAAATGCATAAATTAGGAAAATCATGCATCGTGCTAGATGTTTTTGGTGTGTGGCGAGTAGAAATTGTGAAGTGGAGTACTTATTAAGGTCTAGTGGCGATGGACATTCGAGAGGGTTGACTAGGCCTATGTGGCTGTGTGAGGCTGGCTCCAACATTTTTTTTCATTTTGCTCGTGGATTACTAACCTACATATACGTAAACAGAATTACGGCGAGCGATAACTATGTCGCACGGCTTGCGCTGCTGCAGAATGATTAACCTGGCCTATTAGAATTTCACAAATATTGACAGATTTTGACAGTAAAAAAATGATTTTTAATAATTTTCCACGAGTGCTACAGCATACCAACGGCGACGGAAATTGGCCAGTTTCAAATCGTGCACAGCAAGCAAGATGTAGCCTAAATCAAGCCGTCAACAAACCCTAAGAACAAGTCTGAAGAAGATAAACTGACTGTTGTTCACCCGTCTTTGGCCCCATGGCAGAAATTTTTCTATCGTTCTGCGACAAAACGGCTTTCTTTCTGCAGAAGCACTATTTCTGCAGCTTTGTCTCTGCTGTGGGGGTTATTGGTTTGTCGAAAAGTAGCAGATTATGCATTGTATCCCATCTTTGAAAGTGAGTGTAAACGAAGTACAATAGTGAGTGTGACTGGTGTACTGTACTCATAATTTCAGCGCTGCAATTTATGTAATGTTGAAAATAATTGTAATAGGTAGACCTGGTAGGTTTTAACTCTTATTTTAATGTTTGTATTTTCAGTAGTGGACAACTGTACCACACCACAAATAGTTCTGATGCTTCGGCTGTGCATATCATTCTGCTTCTTGGGCATAATGTCTAGTCTGTTTGCTTTCATCCTGGACACAGTTGGAGTGTCACAGAAGACGCTACGGCTGCTACGAAGAAATGCTGTAGGCAGCGTATGTACAGGTACAAGGCTTTATTACCGTATAATTCAAAATATAAGACAAGTAGTAGCATTTTTGGGCTCGCATACAGTATTGTAAACAAATAAATGGAAGCACAATAAAAAGATAGCTGTCTCAATGTTAATTTAATTCCACATAAACCTTTTAGTGAATTTTGTATAGCCTAATTTTTGTCTCCTTTGTTTTCTCCTACACAGTATTTTTCTGCGTGACTGTTATTGGTCTAAGCTATTACGTCAGCACTTTGATCGAGCAGCAACAAGAACAGAACAAACCCCATCGTGGGATGCGTGTGGAAGTCAAGTTCGACATCAGCTTCTACCTCGTGACAGCTGCAGGTTCGATCGCTGTTCTGGCAACAGCATCTAATATGCTTCGTCGGCCGTCCGCCACTGACGATGACTCCGTCGACGGACTACTTGACGACTATGACGGACTGGAGACTTTTTCTGTCAGTTACCCCACCCGTGTAGATGTTTCACCCATGCATATGATGCCACCACCACCCCCATATACTCCATGACAGTGCGGCATCGTGTTTAGTGATAGCACAAAGTGCAACTTGACGACAATTTGTGGGCTGTAAATGGGCGTCGTTGTGCGTGAAACTTGACTTGTGTTGAGCGTAAAAAAGTTATTTACCGATTAGTTGCCGGTGTATGCATAGTTTCAATTTGCCCCCAATATGTTCATGTTGAAACCCTCTGTTCCCTATGCTCACAAATTGCTACAGGCTTTTTCCATGTCCAGAGTTCTCTGAAAGTGAATACTGGATTTAGTAATTTTGTGATTAAGGTGGCACATAACCAATCTATAGTGATTTCACCCCCCCCCCCCTTTTTTTTTTTAGAAACTTTGAACCTTTAGCAGCAATTTCTAACTATGTTAATTTTTGCATGAAATGCAGATTTATGCTAATGAAGCTTACTTTCCATAATAGGCCTAATGTAAATATTGAAATGAAAAATCTTGTTTAAAACCTGATGTGAATATAAAATGACGTTAAATATTTTGTTTATTTGGCATACACACAAAATATATATATTTTTAAATCGCGTGCCACCTTAAGATCAGTACAGTAGACGAATCTGGTTGCTGCAGCTAGTTCAATTTTCACGAATCCAATTGATTTCTAGTCCCAGGGCAGAGCAGAAATGTGATACAAAATACACTTTTGCGTAGCGATCACAAAAATTATTAGTCATTTCTGTAATAGTAGTTTGTTTACTATACAGTACTATATAGTTTCACGTTTACATGCCATTCTTGTAACAAGCACCAGTTAATAAGGATTTTGGCTAGAATTTATTTTTAAAATTATAATTGGCATACTGTACCAATACACATTTCTGATTCACTTTGACGCCCAAGGCTGCCTGTGCAAGATCGTGGTCGCCGAAACACATAGGGCTATTTTGGCGACAGCCAAAAGAGTTATTTTCAAGAATCCTCTGTGTCAGCCAACACTGAACATGAGTACGGTGATTCATTTTGCAGTTGCAATGCTAATTTAATTTTGCATTGCTAAGGATTAGTTGTGGTACAAATTGTGATGCCATACCACTCATTTCGAGCCTTGAGTCCTGTTTTAAAAACCTACCAAATTTGCTATTTTTTTTCTCTTTTGATGGCTGAGAAAAATTTGGCTACCTTTTTTTCCCTTTATAAACAGTGTATTCGGTGAAAAAACTATGAATAACAGATATGACATAAAAATGAACAGCGCTGAATGTGGAAGATCTGTATCAGTTTCGGGGTGTTGATACAATCGTCAGAAAAAAAAGTTACCTCTGTATTGAAATATAAAATGGTAAGGTTACATCAATAACAACACAGGATCATCATTGGTCTTATTTTTTTTGGTGCTGTTCTCTTTTCAGGAAACTGTTGTTGATATTTGGAAACTGTTTGAGATAACAACATGTGGTTTGTGGCATTTTGCTCAGGAATTTGTATAGAGTATCTGCTATGTTTTTAAAAGAAACAATTAGCAGATTTTGTTCCAATACACCGTTTTAACCTTTTCCCCAGGACTTCGAATGGTGCTAACCTAAGAAAATGTTGGTGAGTTTAAAAATAACCGAAGATGAAACATGGTCTAGAACTAATTCCTAAAACCCAACCGGTTTTATTTCGTGTAGTGCTAAAGCGTTTCACAAAAGACAAAACGCTCAGTTCACACGAGTATTGTAACTCCTACCAGAGGTGTGCATATAAAAAAAATTGGTACTGATGAAAGTCAGATTTTTACTTTTTGTATGCAGGGGAGGGGGTGGGGGGTAGAGCCAGCAACGGCATATAACAAATTCAACCCAAATGGCGCACACTTCCAGCTTCAGGTTTGTTTGTTTTTTTGGGTGGAGAGGAAATTACATTCTCTTTCCCTACCTTACCAAATGTTAAATACCGATGCAAACCTATTTAAGCTGCGTTTTGGACTTAAATGTCGGCCGGCTTGAGCGGAGAATTGAACCCACTACCTTTGAAACCAAAGGCTTGATTCCTACTGCTAAGCCATACTGATACAGCCAAAAGAAAATGCCTACAGGCAGCATTTGACACGCACCCATACACTTTCAATGGCCATGGGAGGGACGCTTGTTTGCGTCCCACGCACCAGAAACCGAATGGAACACAAAAAGCATGATATCGAGGATTAAACGGGACGGAAAGCCAAATGGCTGTAGAAAAGATATATCCAAACCTACTTATGTTGCCTTTTGGACTTAATGTCGGACTGCGCGAGTGGGGAATTGAACCCGGAGTTGGCGTGTGACCTTTAAGCCATACTGATAAGGCCTTAAGGACACCTAAGTAAATGTCTGTATGGCTTGGCAGTAAGATTTCGGTCTTGGGTTCAATTCCCAGCTCAGGCAGTCTGACATTTCAGTCCAACTGGCAACGTAAATAGGTTTGCGCCTGTATTTAAGTTAGGCTTTCCATCCTGGTTAATTACTAAGGCTGTCCGATATCGATACCATGGGGACAGCAATACGGAAGCTCGAGTCTGTTCAATGATTTAGCATTGACAACTAAAAAAATTAGCACTCAGGATTAAATTTGGATACACTGCCATAAATTCCTTGCAGTATAACTTGGATGGTAAATTGTGGTATGCTAGATTGAAATTTCGAGGCCACCTGCTCGAGTATAAAGTCAAATGATTTGTACTAGGTATGGGCAGAACGATCCGATATGATTGGTATCGGACAGCCTTATTAATTACCAAACGTTTGTGGGATGCAATTTTCTGCAGGTATGTTATCAGTAGCCTAGTTTTTACTTTGTTTCTACGTGGGTAGGACTGGCTTCATAGCATGTCTCTAGCTTACCAAGTCGTTCAACTAATTAGCAAAAATTTTAAATAAATCCAGTGATTAGGTCACAGTTCTTACTCATGAAGCCATAAAAAAAAATTTTAACAAGTTATAGCTAAATGAAGCAGCCTTCTTCAGGTTTGTCCTATACCAATTGAAAGGTAGGGGGTAGTAATCAATTTTAATTATTTGACTTATGATTCATGAACACTACCAACATACTACTGTGGTTGTTAAAACGGTGTGCGTATCGGCAAAATTCTAGGAATCTGATCAGTACCTATGAAAGCTTAAAAATAGTACCATAAACTTTAATGTGAATCTTTTTTCTTCTTGTTCTACGAGCGTATTCCTTCTTTCCGTTTTATCTGTTCAACAATAGTAGCACAAAGCAGTGTCAAAAATAATTTAGCTGAAGAATGGCTCAACTTTGTAGGCCTGTGTGTATTTTTTGCACGAGATCCTGCATACAGTAATTCCATGTGTGAATCCAGATCATCTTTGAACAAATGCAGGATATGACACCACTATGAAGAATTGACATAACCAGATGATATCCAGCGTATCCTGATTAAGACTGGGGAAGAATAATCCTCTTCACTTTTTTGTTTTGTTTTTTGTATACACACCTGTACTGTCAAGTGCCTTACAATGGCAGCACCATAATAAAAAGTTGACACTGCTGCCGTTTGACGACATTCCGTCAGAAATTGTTTAAAGCTTTGTGGTCAGTTCAGCTTTGTGTATGTAGTTAAGTCTCTTTTTGTATGTGGAAAGTGTTTATGTACATAACTGAAATGAATTTATTCTGTTCGTTTATGCGAGTTTTATTTCACTGCAGGTGGTTTTTTAATCACGTCACAAATTAAAAACTTCACAATATACAATCGAGAGTAGGGATGTGCGCTACTCGAAAAATTTGAGCAGAGTATGCAACGTATACTCGAACTCGGTTCGTTGCTTGCATCCATACTCGGAAAACTCGATCCGGTGAAAATGCGATTACTTCGCCAATTCTTGACTGATTTTGACATTCAAATATACAAATTTATCGTCTCGGCGAGAGCTTTCCGCTGGTGCAAATTAAAAACCACTAGCTCGAACCATTCTACAGTTACATGCTGAAAACCAGTTGACCCCGCTCAGTCCATTAAGCAGCATCTTAAGTTATTACACTAACAAATAAAAGAGACACTTGCAAAATAAGTGTCTTCACCAAATACTCGAACTCGCTTGACTCGAATTAAAATTATTCTACTTGCACACCCCAAATCGAGAGGCATGATCTCTCATTTTGCGGCCCTTTTTAACAGTTGTCTCGTCTGCTCCATTTCTCGATTTCCTGGATTTGAAGTTACCCTATTCAAAACAGTACCCAAAGTACAGAATTGGATGGGATGAAAAGAGCACGGATTCACTTGGATTCTTGAAGAGATGCAGAGCATTCCAAGACGACTCGTGAACGTTTTACCATCTGCTTATTCCAATGTGCACCCCACAACCCAGAATCGCTGAACAACTCTGCATGCAGTGGACCCGAGAGCCATTCCTCCTACAGAGATCAGTGGTGGGGATCGTGCAGTTTGAATTTGAACGCTTCCAACGCACCCTTGACTTTCGCGCTTGCACAAACGAACGAAACTCTTATCACTTTCCAAATTGGAGTCGACTAGCGATCAGTGTTTTGCGTGGAACAAAACGAAAATGGGGGGAGAGAAACCAATAAACAGCAAATTTGTAAAATAGACTGGAATTATAAATATTTGTTCGGTTTAGCCGTATATATTTAGTGCTGAGTGAATACTGACCAACCAAAATCTTCAGCGGGAATTCTTGTTACCCGAGTTCTTATTAAAGAGGTTATATTGTAACTACAGTAAAAACTAAACTTGATGAATTTTGTGCTATTTGGTTGGCCCAATTCCAAATTAACCTCGTTATCTCAAAGAAATATCGATTAACTCAAACTGTAGGTGGTAATTTAATTACTTATCACCATGCATTTTGATTCTTTTTCGTACCTGAAAAAGTATTTCTGCCGTTTTTTTTCTAATGAAGTAGTAAATTTCGCATGTTACAGACAGGTTCACCTTAACCCCCTGGACTAGAGCCTGTCTTTGTGTTTAATAGCATCTCCATTTAACTCACTCCGCTTATTTCAAGCGGCAAGGACAGTCTCGCTAGAGTTCGAGTTGATGAGATTTTACTGTATACCGTTTGTTTACTGTATATCATTTGGAGTTCGCATAAACAAGTTTCCCTGCAAAGTTTAGCATTTTTATCCTCAAATTCATTTTCCCTCTAGAGGTTTAACTGTAACTTTGGCCAATCCCCAGCTCGCTAACCCCGAAGTGCAGGCCTGCACTTCCCTCCTAAAGCATGAGAGCGCCAAACACACGTTTCAATCATTTTTTATTCTCTAGCGCTCGCTTTCAGATGTGCGCTCCGTCTCCCTCTACCACGTATTACTTAACGAAAGATGGTAACAGAACTGGGTACATCCAAGCAGAGTTCCTCTACACCACCAGCTGGCTCTCGTTCTTCTTCGCTGAATGGCAGATTATCTCTCCAAGACCTTCCTCATTGATCAACTACGAAAAACGTCGTCGGCAAGCTGTGGGACCGTAACGCCGCCTGCTGAGGATGAACGCCGCTCACCACCCTACCGGTCCTCCCCGCTCGTCTACTGGAATCGAAACGCAGCCACCTACCTCCAAATCACAAGCATTACTTGAGCTTTCTGATTTCCTTTTTACGGATGTTGGACTTTCGTCTGAGCAAGCTTCTTCTGTAAACCAAAATTTGGAACTAGTTCATGACTACTTTGTCTATCTGCTTTCACAGTCTGAAGCGATTATACTGTAGCTAACTGAGTCTTTACAACTTAAAGGTCACGAAGTGGAATGCAAAGTACTCAAGATTTAAGCCGACTCTTTTTTTAAGAAGTGGAATGAAATCTTTTTCTAGCGATGGGGCTCCCTCAACTGTCGACCATCGCCATCATGGTGAAACTTTGGATCTGTCATCGATTCAACCTGCTGTGGCAACGGATGAACCTCTTTCCAAGGAGGAAATTTATGAGCCCTTCGACCGGGCCAAGGATAACCGGAAACTTTCCTGTCCTGAACGTTCTCCGTAGGCCTACTATGATGGAGAATGAATCACTGCCGCTACGCCTCATGGCAGCTTTAACTTTCGTCCGCAAATGGATAAATGACAACCTCGGCAGTAATTCACCCAGAGCTGTCACATGCAAAAAAAAATCTTTTCCCTGCAGCCCGTTAAAAGAATTCAAGAATCTTCTCGCAATGACAGCCGTGCTTCATTTTTACGCCACAAGAGGGCTTCCTCTTCCAGGCGGCAGGACGGTCACAACAACGAATAAGCAAAAGATAACAGAGGTGACAGAGACGAGACATGACAAAAACACGAAAGGCTAAAGAACATAAGACGAAAGACAACTAAACGAAAAAAGTGAAAGAAAGAGCGTACGAAGAGAGCGAAACACTAGGGCGTTCTACCTGGAAAACCAGTCCGGAAAATTCAGGGAATTTGAAAAACATACTGAAAGTCAGGGAAGTTTAACATTTGTCGGAAAGTCTTTTTCATCTATAAAAAATAACTATTCGGATTTCATTTTTTACTACTAAAGCCTTCACTTTATTTCAGTTAGAACTTCAGGTCCTTTTTGTTTCATTTACCGTATACCGTAATAAAGCGAAAACTCCCTAGGCCTAAGTAACATGGGACGTTACGTTAAGTGCATCTCTAGTTTTGTTCATATTATGGCTTTCCTACTCTTTACCGATACCAGTAAGGGCAGGGCAAGTTTGACTTAGCAAAGCAATGCGATGTAATTATTGCAATTTGAGTGAAAGTGTAAAAAATGTCCATATTGATCTGGAAAACCTGGAAAATCAGGGAATTTCATCATAAGCTTTTAAACGCCACCCTGAACACGATAGACTAAAAGAGCGAAATACGAAAACACAAAGAAGGCAAAAGAAAGACAAATCAATAATGAGACAATGTGAGTATTCGTCCAATGATTTCGGAGGTGGTTTGAATTCTGATGAACCCTCGAAACACGCCCGTTTTAAAAATGCATCTCCTTTCAATGACAGTGTCGACCCGTCCGGCATTGCCTTTATCTGAACTTTAAAAAATTGTTGAAGACATTATTCCTGACTGTTTTTTGGGAAATCTTCCTTTGAAGAACAGAGGTCTCTTATCACTGGTTTCAGTTTCGGTCTCACAGAACGCATTCCCAACAGGCACTCTATTCTGAGTCAATCCATTACAATGCACACAATCTTGCTTTGCAACGGCAGCCTTCCCAGAGGAAAAGGTGAATATTTGGAACTCAACAAGGAACCTCTCCACCTCGTCCTAGAAAGAAAAATTGCTTCTCCAGGTCCCTGGGTGATGGAACAGCCAACCACAAATACTACACACAATCTGAATTCCTCACGGCCGAAAAAAAACTAGATATTGGTACAAATATGCAGATTTCTAAAAAAGTCGAGGTGCAGTTGTCCCTCCTTAAGGATAACGACATGGTCTTAGAATAGGCCTTAGAGCTGGATCACAAGCTGACGTTCTCAACACTGCTGCCAATGCTCTTTATGAAAAGCTATCGAACGAAACAAACCCATCTGAAGCCAAACTGTTGTTGTTCCTCATCAATGAAGTCTTCGAGAAATCCTGCTTTGCCACTTTTCACTCCATGAACTGGATCACAAGAGCCCTCTTCAATTCCACACTTCCGCTATGAGACTTAACCTTGCGCCTAACTTGAATGAGAATGATTCAACAAAGCATGAGCTTCATAACCAACCCGTACTTAAACCCAAATCCTTGTTTCGAAACCCAATTCCTCAATTGGCTCCTCATCTAGATGTTGCTCAAAAGCCAAAAGAGTTAAAACCCAAACAACAGTCCCAGCACTTTGACAAACAAGCTGCCTAGCCCTATTCCAAACAAGGCGCCAAGGGCGATTGGCATAAACCAAGGAACCAATCCTTTCACGACAGCAACAAACAGAACCGAAACAACAACCAGTAGTCCTTTTGTGGAAGACCATCTTTTCGAGGAAGAGGCGGCGGAAGTAACTGTCGCTTCATACCGGAACAAAAGGCATTATACCGCATCTGGTTTCAGAGGAAAACCCAGAAGAAAACAATGACACGATAGCCCAATGGCTGCAGACATCACCAGTAGGAGGTTGCTTCAGACATCATCTTCCAGGTTGGAATTTTAACAAGAGACCGTTGGATCATCTCAACAATAAGCCTGGGCTTCAAACTCTCATTCAAAAGCAAACCTGCTCTGTCTCCACCACCTTGCGATTTTGCAACACCACCCTCAGCGAATCTTTCAAAGGAAATTCAAGAATTATTAAGGAAAGAAGCAATCGCAGAAAGCAAAGACCCTATGCACCCGGACTTTTATAGCTCAATCTTCTAAGGCCCAAGAAATCGGGAGGAAAAAGACTGATCTGCAGCCTAAAGCTTTTCAACCAGAAAATGAAGAACACCCACTTCAAACTGTAAATTTTAAGACTATGTATGACAATCCCTCAAAAGGAACGATTGTACAGTCTCCATACATCTCAAAGACGTGTACCTTCACGTACCCCTTCACACTCGGTGCGACACCTCTTCCACTTCATCTACAACAGGAAAGTCTACAAATTCCAGACTTTGCCATTTGGCCTCAATGCAGCTCCAAAAGTCTTGACACCCATTCAAAGACCTGTGCTAGCACACTTTCACCAGCTGCAAATCGAATCACACACGCTTACCTAGACAAGTAACTGATGAGAAGTCACAACCCAAAACAACTAAAGCTAAATCTTCAAGATACTTTGCACCTCCTTCACCACCTAGGCTTCAGTATATATTCAAAAAGTCAAGGTTATTCCCAGCTCAGTCTTTCCTCTTTTTAGGAGTCCTTTTCAACCTATCATCTGCAACAGTGATGGCATCACTGGACCGCATCAAAGACGTACTACAACCGTACAGGAATTTTCTAAGCCAAAACTCGTACAAGCTAGAAGAACTATACTCTCTCACTGGAAAACTGGCCTTTCCGTCACTACCGAATACCCACTTGGGGAACAAGACGACATCCGAAAAAAACCGCACACCCTACAGACGACCGCTTCTTAGTTGAAACACTTTCTCTCTAAAACAATCCCACTTCATGAGCCTCCCCAGACCTAAATCTCCTAATGGACGCATCTATGGAGGGCTGGGAAGGCCACAAGGCCTCTGGTTTTTGGGCACAAGAAGAAATGGACCACACCATTCTGGACCTCAAGGCTGTCTTCAAAGCCATCGACCATTTCCAGAACTTCATTACGGGAAAAACAATAAAAGTCCAGATTGACAACACCACAACGGTAGGCTATCTCCGCAAAGGAGGTGGAAAGTCCAGAAACCTTCAAGCAGTCACCTTGAAGATTATCAAGCTTTCCATACAGTTAGAAACAACACTTCTTTCTCTTCAGATTACAGAGAACCGGAATGTAATTGCAAATTCCCCCTCGAGACAACACAAACCAACGACGGGGACTCTAAAAAAACATCCACCTGCAAATATCTGATCGCCACTTGGGGAACTCCAATGGTAGCACATTTGCCAGGAGGTATACAATGCCAGACTTCCTCACTTCATCAGCCTATTCCCTTACAATCAAGCTTGGGCAGTAGACGACAGGTCAACATCTTGGACAACACCTTCTGTTACATATTCACACCATTCAAACTTCTACCACAAATCCTGCAGAAGGTAGAAACACCCGGTCTATTCATCTTGACAGCCCCAAATTGGCCAGCGGCACCATTCCTCAACGCCTGCAACTCTTGACACAACCCAAAAAATCTGCCAGAAATGCCAGATCTTCTATCCCAAAGGAAAAGAAGTTTGCTCCACCCAAATGCCAGTGCTTTGAAACTACCGGGTGGCTACTATCATCAGACTTCTCAATGAGACAGGAATTCTTGAGAAGCAAGCTGTTAGAATTGCAAGCAAAGCAATCAGAGACTCCACCAATCGAATTTATGACAACCACTGCAGTGACTTCATTATTGTCACCTGCAGTAACTCAGTCCAATCGCTCCATCTTTGCCTGACCTTCTAAGATACTATACCGACTTCTTCAAATCAGCCTTAAAAGGATCCACCATTTTAGTACACACATCAGCTCATAAATCCGTTTTAAAGCCACAGGAAGAGAAGATTTGCTAAAGTATTATTGCATCTCAAGTCTAATCAAATCCTTTAAAATCGAAAAACCTGCAACCAGAAGATTCTTCACGGACTGGCCATACTGCCATTGTGCCATTGGCACAGGCACCCTTTGGTTACCACACTTTTGGCGCCCCATGGGCAGCCTTCTGTTTTACCCCTCCGCGAAAGAAAAATGAAATCTTTTCCGTTGTTGAGCTTTCCTTCAGGCAGAAATCCCCCTCTTTCTCCTTACCCTTACTTGCCTTTTCAACACTCTCGTTAAACTCCTCCCCCCTCCCCTTTCAAAGAAAAAAAAAGACCCATGACATCCAAGAAAGAAGTTCATAAAAAAGCCAATGCTTTAAATATACGGTAATACACATGTTGACTCTCTTCAAAGCCAGTAGAATATTAAAATTAAGCAAAGGCTCCTGGGCTCTTCCATGGACAATGCTTGCGGAGCTTAGAGCGCTCTCCAGATCTGTCAGACTTGAATTCCGGGTAAAATGTGTGGCACCCCTCCCCCTTCATTTCTCTAAATGGCACAGGCGCCCTTTGCTACCCAGTCCGACTCTGCGGACTGGGACCTCTCCTTGGTTTTGAACTCTCTCATGAAGGAAACTTACGAATCTATTGCAAACTGCAACCTTCATCTTTTAACAAGGAAAACAGTCTTCCTGATAAAGTTATCCTCAAACTTACGATGCAGCGACGTACAAGCCCTTTCAATGGACCCTGCATACTTGTTTTTTTTTTGGACGACTACAAATCTGTTTCATTGACTTTGAGGAAAAGTCGTTCAGATAAAAAAATCAGAAACCAAACGACGCTAGAAAGCCTATAATCATTCCAACTCTTTACCACAATCACAGGTGATGAGCCTGAAAGATTACTCTGTCCGGTTTGGGTAAGATTTTACTTGGAAAGAACTGAAAGCAACGAATTCCGTAAAGGAAGAAATCAACTCTTTCTGCCGTTCAAGAAGAATTTTGATGAAACCTCGGCAGCGATGATAGCCTCATGGATAAAGACAGTCATCCGAAACGCTTACGAAGCATCCAACATCAATTGCCACGGCAACATCATCAGTCGCTGCACGCAACCTCAGAGCCATTTCAACTTCTTGGGCCTTCCACAATGGCATCATTGTTCCAGATATCCTGCAAGCAGCCTCGTGGAGAAATGCGTCTTCCCTTCCCACTACTTCTGGGACATGACCACCCACACAGATGCAATTCGCAAGCTTGGACCCATCATCGTAGCCAGAAGTGTTGTCCAGCCCCCAAAGCACTAAGAAACCACATCAGAATTGAGATCCCAAATCCTGTTGAAGTAACATTTTAATAAAGTGCAAAGTCTGTGACTCTTCGGGGGGGGGGGGGGGAACCCCCAAACCCGGGGGCCCCCTGCAGGGGGTGCCCCCCACCAGGTTTACGATAACTACTGTAATGCAGAAATTTACAGTTAATGTATAATTTTCATCGCACGAGAACGAGAATTGCCGCAGCGGCAGCTAAATTCTGTTTCTACTTAAACACTATCACTAATTAATAGAACCGTCCATTCAGTAATTAGGACTAAACTAGAATTCATTAAATCACGAATTACCGGCCAACATCATAAGCGCACCTAGCCTAAACCTCCAGTATAGCCTAGGGCACTTTGGCCAGAAGCCAGGTCACAAGCTATCCAGATTCGCCATAGAACTCAGTGGACTCAAACTTTCTGGAGCCACCTGTTAGTGTTCACACTAAAGAGGTCCGGTTCCAACCAGCTACTTGCCCAAGAATAAGTTCAGACACGTTCGGTCAAACCTTACTATAGGATCAGTTAGCTCTCTGGGGTATCTAAGCAAGCCCTCACCAGAATAAAACAGACCGGGATTCCAAATCTAACTATCTGAGCCTTGAGGCTGTTATTCTACTTTTGACAGGTAAAAGTTAAGTAGAAGTTGAGAAAGTCCCAATAGGGACTTGGAATAGTCAGACGGTTATAATTACCAGAGTACGAGACTTAACATTGGCAAGGATGCAGTTGCGATCCTATAAGATAGACCCTTGATCCCCTAAGCTTTATGGGAATTTAAGGGGGAGAACTGAAACCCACTAACGACTAACCGATTAGAACTTACACAATACATTCATTTGGCTTACAAACCTTGTGTGGTCTCCCTTACTTGTATGCCAAGTGTCTGATAAAAATTGTTGCTGCTAAAGAATAGTTTTGCCAGCCGGTGGAGTTAGAACTCGCGTACTCATAAGTCATCGATTAAATCAGTATACCTAGATTTCTGATAGATTTACACAGTTGCAATTAACTCTTGTCCAATTTTATTCCAGCCTTCAAATGTCCTTTCATGTTATTCACTGTTTGAGCCACTAATGTCTCGAGAGTGGTGACCTATGAAAGTATTTTTATGGTTCCATGCACTGGCAGCAGCAATTTTATCTAATGGAGTGCCACTACCCTACGCCCAAGAAGTAGCAAACGCCATTAACTTGTGAGCCCGTATCTCACTAAGAAAGTCGATGTGATTTGGTTCGAAGTTTATAGGCACACCTAATAATTTCACAAATCCATTTTCCTAATTTGAATGGAGTCACTGGCAGCGAAATTACTTCACCCGAGACTTTATCAACCAGAAGAAGCAGGGGAGTAAGGGGAAAGAGTTCTTTTGGAGAGAGGATTTTTTGTTGTAGGAAGTTGGGTTCTTTTGAGGTATTGTCAGAGAGCTTCACTGTACATTGAACCTTTTCGTTCCCTTCAGGATAAACGATGGGACCCAGGGCTTTAAAAGACAGTGGTTGGGAGCCTTATCTGGTTTGAGGTTCTTTGCTCTGTATTAAGCAGGGTAAGTGTGGGTGACTGAAGTCCAGTCTTTAGAGAAGCGAAGATGATTGTCTTCTCTGGAGAAAGCAACCAATTCACTTTGACGTGCAGCTGATGCATGTGAAAGAAGGAAGATTGTTTTTTGTGTGAGGGGAAGAATTGGTGCCGAATGACGAGGTTCATACGGAGATGAAAGACTTTCAAGACAAGCAGAAGATCCAATCTTGGAAACAGTTTTAGAACTTGCATTTTCAAAGGCTAGCATTACTAGAATTGATATTGCTATCAATTGCTAGACAGTTTCCAATACAAGAGTGTGCAGAATTTATAACGAATCTGTATCCTTAAATTGCAGTTAGGGAAAGTTCTTTGTTAAACATATTTCCCAAAAAGACTGCTAAAGAGTCGACAGAAACATTACAGGGAACAAAACTGTTTGAAGTGCACCATCCGTACCAGTTTTTTCCATTTGGTTTCGTACATTTTGATGGTTAAATTTTGGTGACTGAGTAAAAAAACATATTGTCACTGGAGAGGAGAAACCTGCATATTTGAGGTTGGTCGTTAGTCACCACGTGTGGACATGAATGTTGGGCGAGTTTTCCCTTTGTGTTGCGTCAGGAACCATTGTGTTAGAGGGATGAAGGAGCTCGAGACTGTTGAAACTTGTTCAAAATGGGCTGAAGGAGAGAAAACTGAGGAAACACATAAGCGAACAACTTGTCTTAGGATACGCTGAGTGCATCTGTTGCCCAGGATGTTGCATCTGGAAGCGGGACAGGGTTTGGAAGTTGATGGTTGAATTTTGTGGCAAAAAGAAGAGGGATTGGCAAATGATGGGGGCCTAGTTTCCATTCCGTTGTCGGAATTTTCTTCCTTGAGAGTTCGTCTGCCCAGACGTTGAGCTTCCCTATAATGTGTCTGGGTTGAAGAGCAGTGCACATTTCGAAAGGCGTGACATCTCGTCTATCAGGGAAAGAGAGTGGGGTCCAAGCAGACTTTGGATGAATTGGGAGAGATCTCCTTCAGGAACTAATTTAGCCTTCGAATCTATGTGGCCGTTTTAAGGCAGTGATCGTTTTCCTTCGAGTCACTTTTCCAGAGGGGACTGCAATTTTAGGATTCTTTCTGGAGATGCCTGAACAAGAAAGTTGTGAAGATCGAATTCTGATCCTAGAAAGACGAAACTTTGGTTTGGCAGGATTTACCTTTGTTCTTCCGAAAGGAGCCATATCCCCTCCCTCTCGGCTGAGAAGGGATTGAATCGGGAAAAGCGGTAGAGACTGCGACTTCTCCACTGGTGCCAACTTCTTTCCTTCTCTATGGTCTTGACATCTATTAGGGAAGTTGTATCTGAAATTCTTTTGAAAAGGTCCTAAGCCAAATTTCATCTTCTTTCGTTGTGTGAAGGGTTGAGTTTTTGGAAGTGGTGCCTTGACTTTGCAATAAAACCAAAGCGATTGCAAGAAGTGCCCATTGAAAAGGTCAGTGGCTTTTTGAATTGGTAAAAGCCGCAATTTACTGATGGTGTCACAGGGATCTCGGTGGCGGATTCAAGGAAGGCGCCATGTTTCGATCATGTTGAGGAGAGGACGAGTTTCTCAATTAAATGTATCCGTATGAAAAGCGGAGGCCTTCGTTAGAAGCGGAGGCCAGCTGTTTGTAATCTTCGACAATGGTGTCTTTTGAATTCCGGGTACTCGTCGGCGAGAGCCTTTAGAGCTGCTGTGGCTGCAGTATAAAATAGGTCGTCTTGAGAGCTGGCGCGGATGCCACACCTTAGAAGAGCTTCATTGACGTCATTTTGAAAAAGAGATCTTGATCGTCGAAGGAATGGGAAGACGAGAATCCATTTCGAAAAATTGCCTCTCAGGGAAGTATTCCACTGTCTTGAAAGTACGATAATGATTCTTCGTGGTAGAAGAAGGTCCCATTGATTTAAAGAACAATTTCCTTTCTTCCTGTCATGAGGTACTAAGGGACCAGCCATCGACGAATGTTCCTCCTTCCTCGTCAAACCTTCCATTCGTTTTTTAGGAGTTGACGGAATGCCACATGTGACTGAGGAAAATGGTTCGGGGTGGGATTTGCGGTGACCCGAATTCGCAATGTCCATGGGAGGATCCTCAGGGTTGATTTCAGGTGGATAATATTCTTTACAGAACAGCATTTTTTTGTAGGTAGTGAAACGCTAACTTAGCAAATTGGCCTCAAGCAATAAAATCCAGGCCTTCGTTGTAAATACCTTCTTCAGTGTTATCCAAGGAAAGACCCACATCACGACTTTCCCCGGGAATGGGGGTCCCCCCCCCCCCAATATAACTCACAGAATATAAATCTACAGTGTACAACCGAAACTTAAAAAAAATCGGTGAATTTACAGGAGAATAGTGACGTCAAGAAAAACTAGTTGCAGGACTAGTGGATGGCTGAAAATCTTTCATGGAGTATCTTTCCTTTCCTGCAGGTACTGATATTCAGAGCGATTAGAGATTTATGAAATGTGGCTTTCAAATCTTTCCTTCCACTTTGCACACGCTTTGAAACGTCGGAAAAGCGGGAGTTTCGCTTGACACATCGTTTTTGCTATATTAGCGGTGGTAGCCTTTGAAAGACTTGCATGGCCAGATTTAGGCGATCGCTCAACGATCTTGTCTCTGTGCCATGGCAAACTGGAAGACGGACGGCCACTTCTGTGCTCCCGTTCAGACATCCAGCAAGAGACTGCACCGACGATAGACGCTGACCCGATTCCGCCAACTTCCGAGGATGTCGAGGAGAGCGCGTATCATAATTACGGGGCGAAGCCTTAAACCAGAGTGCTTTATGGAACTAGCGCCATTTTAACTGAACTTTCTTTTCTCCCAACTTTTCCATCACATTTCTTCAAGGAAGTTTCTTTATTCTTGATATTTACCACATTTTTTCACGTTTAATACTTTTGGCACAGAATTCACTTTTTTCTTTTTACTCACATGATTCATTACTCCGACGCTGCCAAAATGGGCCCAATGCGGTACAAGCCGTCAGCATGAAGCGACATATCCCGGAGGTAGTGGGAGGTGAAGGCAGTAGGATAGCGCCATGATGTCCAGGAAGCGGCTCCTTGACGGCTTGAACAAGTATGTTTCGATCCAGGTGGCAATCATCTGTGCGGAGGGTCGTTCAACCTCGTCATTGAACGGCGAAAAAAAAGTTGAGTGCGGTTCCGTTGGATAATTTAAAGATGCCTTAGGATAAAATCGAACTCCTAGTACAGGACATAAGGTTCTTTCCTGATCATCACCCAATATGGTGGAGGGATGATAAAAGGATGGGTGCGTTCAGAAGGTTTCTTGAGTTTTCACATGAAGGAGGGTCGTGGTGTAAGAGTAACACCCTCGTAGGCAGGCAAGAAGCAGCAACCTCGTTCTGCTGCGGATAAGGCCTATAGTTTACTACAGCAGAGGCACGCAGCTAGAGCCACTAAGAATGCAGTCTTCGTAGTGAGGTGGCGGAGGCTACGAGTTCATAGGGAGCAGCCATGAGGGCCGCTAAGACGACGGAAAGGTCCCGGTTGGGAAAACGCTTAGTAGCACGAGGTCGTTCTAAGTGAAAAGAGTGGATGAAAGACGAGATTTCGTAATCAGCAAGGACGGCAGTATTTCCGGCTGCCTGAAACACAGCGTTCAGGGCTGATCTACATACCAGGAAGTGGATCCTTGTAAGCTCTTCTGAAACAAGGAGGTAAAGAAACGGAGGAGAGCATGCATAGGAGGGTGGACTTTCCAGAGGATAGGCAGAAGGACTCTGTCAACCCGGGTAGGGTGGAGAGGACCCATCGCGTACGGGAGGAATGGACGAGGCTGCTGCACGAGTCCCTTGCGGAGGAGTGGAAGGCGGAAAGCAACAAATGTCGACCAATCACTGACTGGTAGCATACAGAACAGAAATGCGGGGAGCGCTCAGCACGAGCACTCGCAGTGATTGACCCAAAAAGAATGAACCGAAAGAGGCTGTGCAGGAGGATGTGTTGCGGAGGGGTATCATGCCCTAACTGCAGGAGGCTAGTAAGCATTGCTGGAAGCGGACGGAGGCGAAGATGTTGGTGGTTGTGCCGAGGTCTTCGGACAGCGTGTTGGTTGCAATGCGGACGTTTGCCTGGGAGGTGGTACTCGAACCTAGGCGGGGGATGTGGAGTCCGTGTTAAAAGGTAAGATTGTTGGACAGCTTGTCGGGACGAATGCTCAACTCTGATGTTTGCCAGCCGAACGGTGGAGATGAATGAGGACGTAGGAAGTCTAAGATGATGAGGACCGTGGTACCATAGGCCCAGAGGGAGCAATTCTCCCCCCCCCCCCCCCCCCGGGGGGGGCGGGGGGGAATGTGCTGAAGGCAGAGGGTGGCGAAAGTGGAAGGTACTACGCAGCGGATGCAGCTATACATCGGAGACAAGGCCAACGTTTAGATCATGTTGAGGAAAGGCAGAATGAGTTGCACAGCTGGATCCCTTAGGTAGTAGCGTGGAGAAGCTTCATGGGTTCACGGCAGAAGAAGGGTTGGCCGATCACAGCGGCGGTGGTCATTCCTGAAAGGAGGGCTGCACAGGAGGACGTGCAGGAGGCGGCGGTGCGGAAGGATGTCATACTCTGCAAAATAAAATAACAGCAGGTAATGCCGGATAAAAAGGGTCCAATCCAAGAAGGTAGTGCCGAGGCAATATATATACTTTGTTCCATATTATGCTTTCAGAAAACTGACTGTATGACGCCATGTATGCTTCCACTACGAGTGCAAAAAATCCGTAAACATCCCATTCGTAAACTCTAATAGGAACTTTGTTGAGTCTCCAAGTGTGATATCCACATGTTTTTGCACTCTTAGTGCAAAGAAACGAGTCGTCATCCAGTCAGTTTTCTGAAAACATAATGTGGAACAAACTATAGCAGGAGGGGAAGAACGATGAGGAACGTCCTCGACCCAAATCGATCTGAACGCTGCTCATGCGCAATAACGAGGCGAGCCGTCCCGGGCGGAAGCCAAGAGGAATGGTCGGTCCGAAGGAAGGCGAAGGCGTGAGGTCATATGGTCGAAGCATAGGAAGTGACCTGGTTGCTAAGCCTTTCCTGTTTCTAGATGGGAGGTGAAAATGAAAAACCTTGGAATGCATGATTCCAGACTTCAGTAAGGAGGATGGCTCGTGACGCCGAAGATGGCGGAGGCTTGGTGTCAGAGGAGTGAGTCTCCGTCCGTTGAAAGCCGGGAACGGGATCGGTCAGTGTAAGGGGCCCGGAGGAAAGCAGGGGAGGATGCAGTACCCGTACTGAGAGGAAAGATAATGCTAGGTGATAGTAGGTCAAGTCAGCAAGAAACAAGACACCTGTTGAGGCCGAGGTGGAGGCTGAAGGAAGGCTGGAGTACATTAGAAAAGATGTTGTGCGACGGCTAGTAGTTGACAGAGGATAGTTGTTGTGACAGGACTGGAGGACTCCCGTGTGACGGACGGAGGGGAGGAGCGTTGGTGCTTCAGCTTGACTCATTGCGACACGACTGGATGAGTATCGTAGCGCCCCGGTGCCCGTTTCGTAGGAGGGGAACACCTCCGCGGAAAGGACGGTCGATCGTTACGTGAAGGAACAGAAAATATGGAGAGGCTGACGGTTGTGAAAGACCGGAGGCCGCTGTGACAGGTAGGGTTGGTCCATTGGGAAGGCGGCCCGACCGCCGAGCAGGAGCTAGTGAGAGATGCATGTGACGAGAGGAACCTCCCCATGGAGGAGGAAGGGATGTGCACGGAGGCAGAGCCGGAGGTGGAGGTAAACACCGCGCTATTGCAGCGGTAGCAGGAACTCGCCTTGAAGATAGGGATCGGCCGATATGACTTTTTACTAGTGGTGTACCGATACCATAATTCCGATTCCGATGCCGATTCCGATACCAATAAACCGGTTCCGTACGGTTCCGATACCGGTTCCGATTACCACATGGCAGTGCCACAGCGAATGGAAAAAAAATTAATAATAATGAATTATTTGTGTTCAGGACGTACAGGGTTTTGCTGTGGCTAATTTTTATAAATTTACACACATTTTTTAACGAAACTTTTGATATATAAATTTGTATAATTAAAATTAAAAATTTAATTTGATTCGAAAATTAAATTAAAATTGAAAAAATTGTTTGAAGTAACGTGTAACGGTAACAATTTTTTTTTTAGTGCTTGGATTAATGCCAAAACCATTTTCTAGAGGATCATATTCGATTTAAAATTTTAGCTTTATTCCAAACGTATCAAATTTAAATTAAAAAAAAAATTGTTTTTTTAATTTTAAATTTAGTTTAAAAAAATTAAAATTAAATAAAAAAAACTTAAATTAAAAAATAGTTTAAAATAACCAGAAAGTTGAAACGATTTTTTTAATTCTGATCTGGACCTGCATTTTTAAATAGATTTTTTGCTTCTTGGATTGGCCAAGCTCTTAATGAAGCTGACATGATTTAAAATTTTTGTTTTCTGGATGTATTAAATTAATTTTTTTTTAAACGTAAAATCAAATCAAAAAATTTAATTAAAATAAAAAAAAAACTTGGGCTAAACAAGAGCATGCTTGAAGATTTTTGCAGCCCAGATGCTTAAGAGTCTTAGCAAAGCTTTGTACACTTGAAGATTTTCGCAGTCCGGATCTAGTGCATGCACTGATGACTCCAATCGAACGCACGATTTAGAAACAAAATGGCGGCGGAGAGTTTGCCAAACGTGAAACGTTAGCCTTGGGTTTAGCGAAGTAGGATATAGGGATCGACCGATACAGAAAAATACCGATCCGATCCGATACCGATTTTCCCCTCACACGCTGATCCGATACAGATCCGATACACCGATACCGATACCGATTTAAAAAAAAAAGTCAATGGGTCAGAAAGTCAAACGCATACTTCATCATTATGAAACTGGTGTGCAAGAAAATTAAATTTCTAATTTTTTTTTTCTCAGTGGTGGCAGATCCGCAAGTGTACCTTCGACTGTAAAAAAAAAAAAAACCAGCGTACACTGCAGATAGGCCTAATCCCAAGAAGCCCTGCCCTGATTCTGGCAATGCACACACGTTGAATTCACTAAGCTGCTGTCAGATGACATCATGGGATACAAGTGATGCTATGCTGGAAAGGTTTCTCACAAGCTAGGTGGAGTAGCCAGGTGCACGGAAGTTGGTCGTATCGGCTAAAATATCGGTAAATAAACACCGATACAGATCCGATACCGATACACAAAAAATACCGATACCGATATTAATATCGGTCTATCCCTAGTAGGATATAACTTAATAATAATAAAGTCCTGACATCCTTAAACAAACAGGAATCAACTATAATATATTCTGCTTAGTATATTACCACCCTAGATGGGATTTTATGGTATGTGATGCAAACTACTCAACAAAAGTTGGTGTAAACAGGTAAGTGGCCCAATAAAAACGCGCGAAAATGTGTTAGTTATTCATCCAAGATCTACTATCAAGCTCAGTCTTACGATGATTTAAGCTACTGGAATTAATTTTCTGCTCCAAGATCGCTAAGATATTCTTTCCAATTACCACATACCCCAGGAAAAGGGAAAGTAGATGACAATATCAAGTGGTGTGTGCCGATTTTTGAAAGGTACTCAGTATCGGCCAACCAAGATAGCGGTTCCGGTACCGGTTCGATACCACGGAACCGTACTCAGAACCGGAATCGGAATCGGTACACCACTACTTTTTACCGATACGATACCGATGAAGGGTAAACCGATACGATCCGATGTCGATGTCGATACCGATAATAAAAAAAAAAAAAATAAACCACGACTAAAAGTTTAAATTCCATACAACTGCAACTTCAGTTTCTGGTTTTGCATGGGTTCCAACTGTTGAGATTATCCAAAAAGTTCAGCGCAGCAATAACTGCATTTTTAATCTTTTTCCTAGATATGGCTTCAGTACATTCATCTTCTCAGTTACCTTTTTTAAGTTGGTCGGTGTAAAACAGAACATTGGAACTGTCACGTGCTACATTTTCATTACAAACTGCGGAAATGGCTTTGCTTTTCTCACTTGGTTATTGCTTTCGCCCTGCTTGGCGTCAGTTTTGCAGGGAAGACTTGTGTTTCTTGGCGTAACGAATATCTGTATCGGCAGCCTTACAGTGGTCCGATACCGATATTGCAAAAAACACCGATAAATACAGATTATACCGATACCGATATCAATATCGGACTATCCCTACTTGAAGACTGCCAGGTGGAGGTAACGGCAGGAAACCGGCTGAGCACCATACCTGGAAGAAGGTCTGAGACAGGAGCCGGGGAAAGCAAACCGACTTATGACGGAGGCGGAAGATCGATGGAAGGCCCAAGGAAACAGTATTGTCCCAAAGGACGGAGGAGTCCACACAATAAAGGATGAATGACAAGGTCTTGTAGGCGCAATGTCAACGTAAGCAGGATGTATTGAGGCAGAAGACACGGTAGTTGAAGGCGGAGGTGCAACGATCCGCGAAAATAGAGGCGGAGCGGAGGCAAAGTGCCAGGAGGTACCTACTTGAACTGGAGTAAATGGCTCCAAAGATAGAGCGGTAAGTGGAAGACCGTCGGTGGGTCGAAATAGGGCGGATGGGAGCCATCCTGTTCCGGAGGAGCAGAGGTCCAAATCTGTTGGTACAACGGAGGCGTAGTGGAAGTGGAAAGGATTCCTCTGCAGAAAAGGTGGTGAATGAGGAAATGCCCAGTAAATGGGAACCGAGGCGTCGTTCGATTAAGAAGGCTGCGCAGAGGATGCGCAGTGGGTCGAAGGAATAAGTGGTGGCGTGTGTTGCCCCCTTTGAGGCAGACCGAGGCCCGAAAGGAGGAACGTGACATGTCGTGGAATCCACTTGGGTGTGCCTGCTCCCCCTCCGTAGGGGCGGAGGGATGCAGGAAGAAAGAACAAACAGCAGGTAGAGGACGGGCGGGCTGCGTCGCCGGAGTGTTGTGACAGCGCGGAGGGACGTCGTACCTTGTTGAGTAAGCAACAGCATTTAATGCCGTAGAAAGGTATAGGTAACAGCCGATAGCAGCGGTGAAATGTCTTAGTCCAGGAAGGCCGCGCAGAAGTAGTGCGCAACGGGTATAGAAACTCAAGGATGACGAATGTTGCTTGCCAGTGTTGATCCGTGCAGTGCCATGATGACACAGGCCGTCTTAGGCTGGGGACCCGGAAGAGCGGCGGTGCGGAGGTAGATAAGAACGAAGGCATCTGTCATCCATGATATGACGATATACGGTGGCAACGAAAGCACACTAGTATGCCGAGGCTCGGAAGGGATACCCGGTGAGTCGGAAGGATGATAAAAAATTCGGAACACCTCCGTAGGAGGAGGCAAAAATGGGAGATAGAAGAGGTCCATTCGAAACTGAAGCATCCATAAAACCGATGTGGACAACGGAAGGCTAAAAATCGCAGGACCTGCATATGCCTAATTATATGTTGATCGCCTATCCGAAAAAATACATTACCTGAGGATAGGTCATAGAAAGAGGCAGCGAAGGGAGACAACCGTCCGCGGAGCGGAGGGAACCTTAATCGACTTGAAGGTATAACGGCAGCCTCCGAGGCGGAGGTAGCATGAAAATGGGACGAAGCGTCCGTAGTTAGTGGTCCCAGCGGGAACGGCAGGCGTTTAGTTGTAATTTGAGCCGCACATATTGTTCCTTGGCACGGGGCCGCTCGGCAGTAAGCGACCGGAGGTCACTCGACGGAGGTGGTTGACTGCACGGAATGGGGAACGTGGCGGTGGTATTACACCGCGGAGGAAAGGATTCCGAAAGCAGCGAAGTCGGACGCGGAGGCTCCAATAAATCCTGTCTGGTGGTAATCTCGAGAATCTCCACGTTGTCAAGAGGCGGAGGAACAGGTGAAGCAGAAAGGCGAGGAAGGGGGGATTCCCTGGGAGTCCCCTTTGCTTGTGACCGCTCGAAGCGGAGACGGAAGGAGAACGGAGGGCAGTGCTAGAACGGAGGTAAGCACGACGTCTTCAGCGAAGTGAACAGCGTGGCGCGTAGAGAAGAAAAGGTGAGCTCTGTCGCTCCGCTTCAATTTATATACGATGGAGGCTGCACAGTAGAGCTGCGCAGTAAGTAGCGAACCGGAAGGAACGATGTTTTGTTTTCTCTAAATTGAACAGCATTGGAGAAGGAGAATGCTAATAAAAAAGGTAATGGATTTTTTCAAGGCAACTAGAAACATAAATATTAGCTATTATTACTACAGGAAAGTATTTTGCAGACAGTAACAAATGTTGACCTGCAAAAATTGAATATGCTATACCTGTACATGCCTGTACCATGTTTACTTCGCATGGCCTTACAGTTAAACCTACTTTTAACATTGCTGTTATATGATTGCAGATCGGAATAAATGGTAAAAGTACTGCTTCCCCCTCCCCCTTTCTTTGGGGCGAGGGATAATCGTCTAACTGGAAAATCGCATAATTGGAAGAACGTATAACAGTATAACGAAAAGTCGTCTAACAGGATATTTGTATAATGGAAAATCGTCTAACTGGAAATTCGTATAATAGAAAATCGTCTAACTGGAAATTCGTATATTGGAAAATCATCTAATGTCCCTGCCTCGCTCGCGCTGCCACGCTCGCTGCGGCTATGCATATAACATCAGAAACCGGAGTTAAGACGTTTATCCAGTTAGAAGTTTATCCATTATATGATTATCCGTTATACGATATTCCGTTTAGATGATTATCCATTATACGATATTCCGTTCAGATTTTCCAGATTTGTTATTTATGCAGATATTAGATAATTATCCCATTACATGATTTTCCAGTTAGACGTTCGTCCGACGCCTCCTTTCTTTATCACACTGATGAGTCATTGGTCAGAAACTAAATCAGTCAAGTGGTCACAAAGGCATTACCCACCACAATAGTAATATGAGGAAGAAGGGGAGAGGCAGACACGCTGCGAACACAAAGGGAAAAATAGCAATAAAATAGACACTGGGAAGACTTCAACTGCTGTTCGGATAAAGACTGAACAAAAACGTGAACTAAATAGTGAACCGTTCTTACTTCATAAACGTCTTGAATCTTGGGCAGCATTGACAGTCCAAGATCCAACTTTCGTGCAAAGGTTATGCTCTAGAAATGCCCTTCAAGTAATACTCTATACGCCTCAAAACGATTCAGCAATAAAGCACTTTACCTATCTTGACTATAGCATAAATGCGACAAAACTTCATCTGCAATCATGCACCTCTGCAGTTTGTTTGTTACTTCCTGCATTGTTACCATAAGTATCTTAGTTGACCATATTGATATATATTGCACTGCTATATTGTCTGCACAGTAAATGCATCAGCCCTAGCTACATGCTACGATGCATTCAGGTTTAGAACAAAGACTGCATACCTAAAACCGTAAAAATTGTGTTGCTACCAATCTCATCCCATTTAAATATGTTTGCAGAACGGTGAACTGATGTAGCAGTCTTTAAGCCAAAATTGGTCAAAATTAAGCAGGCTCCAAAATCAAATACGAGCAATCTGTTCACGAATTATGAAAGAGTAGATGCAAATGTCTTAATTGACACACTCACTTCTAGCATTTTCTTTTTTGTCTAGTCCCTTATGGACAAAAGCCAATCACAATTTGAATTGTCGTTCACTTGGTTGGAAGAGGAGGGCACCAGCCGCTGGGTTGTGCCCACCCAATATCTAAGGAACCCATCACAAAGCACAAGGTGTGCATTGAAAACGGGGTTTTACCCCTAAAAATAGTTTTTACTTAGCCTAAAATACTTACCTGTATTTTTATTATGCTTTCCCGTTTTGGAAATGCTACCCGTCCCAAACATGAAATCTAACGCTCTCCAGTCTCTGCAATGGCGCTCCCCGGGGCCCATGACCACCGCTAGGTGGCGCCCCTTTTCCCGCTCTGCTTCACAGTTTGTCTCCCCGTCTAAACGGTTCGACGCGGGAGGAGGGTGGGTTCCCACAGGTAAGTATTTTAGGCTAAGTAAAAACTATTTTTAGGGGTAAAACCCCGTTTTTACTGCTAGCCTAAAATACTTACCTGTATTTTTATTATGCTGACTTTGTCCTATTAAGTAGGAGGCGTCGAACCCTCGCCATTGCAAGACCAACCCACCGATAATCTCCAAAATACAAGCATCGATAGGCTCTTACCCTTTTTCCCGGGTATGGGAGACTTACCCTCTAACATCACTTTCGAACCACTTTACCCGCCGCCAAGAACTGTACCCTCTTGTTTCCTGTCGTCGCCGACGTTTTCACCCCTCTGAGATAATGGGCGATAAACGTGTTCCGGTTCTTCCATCTGCCAGCTTCTAGGACCTCCGATATGGTATGCCCCGCCGCTAATGCCCAGGACGATGCCATCGCTCTAACCTCACGAGCATTGATGTTGCCATTGGGGCCACCCAGCCCCTGCTGGTGGGCCCCTTCGATAACACGGCAGATCCATCTGCCTATCATTCCTGGGGTCACTGGTTCCTGTGTCGGCTCCTCTCCACTCGCCGAGAGTTTGACGAATAGAGGGGTCCACGGGTTGTCATCGCGACGCTCGTGGAGCACTGGCCTGTTTTCGACTACTTCCTTCGTACGGGCCAGGTAGAACCGCATCGCCCTCACGGGGCAGTATAGCCTGTCCGGACAGCCAGGTTCCAATGTTGGTCCCAGCGCCGTTACCACTATTGGTGTTGGCGTCTCGTCAGCCCCAAGAGTTTTCGCACGGAACTTCAAATGAGGTAAGAACGACATCTTGGACCAGTCACTATTAGCTCTTAAGAAATCAGTCCCCCTCGCCAGGGCCGCCAACTCGCCTTGCCGTGCAGCCGTTGCGACGGCAAGCACAAACACAGCTTTCATTGACAGGTGTTCGAAGGACGCTCTCCCCAGCGGTTCGAACGGTGGGCCCGCCAAGGATTGTAGCACACCGGGCAGGTCCCATTGTTGGCACAACTTCCTCACTCTGGGCTTCAAAATACTAAAAGACTGGACAATACGTGACACCACAGGGCTGTTGGCCACCTCCCTACTCCCAGATACCGTCAACACGGAGTTTATGGCCGCTCTGTAGCCCTTAATAGTACTAGGTGCGAGGCCGCTGTCGAACAAGGAATTTAAAAACTCGCACAATTGTTGAGGTGATGGGTGGAGTGGGTCTACTCCTTTCGTGGTGCACCACTCCGTCCATCCCTTCCACTTCACCTCGTAAATCTGCTTTGATGAGTCCCGTATACTCTCCACTACCACCTCCGAAATAGCCACCTTTCACTAACGTGTCCTTCATAACCTCCATGCGTGAAGGCGCAGGATCTCCAGGTTGGGGTGGAGGGTCCTGCCTTGGTGTTGCGTGAGGATATCTGTTCTCGCCGGAAGTCTGACTGGGGCTTCTGTCTTGTTTGTCCAAAGATCTACAAACCACGGTGCCGTTTCCCACCAGGGGGCTACAGAATGAACGTTCCCGTTGACTGCTTGATTTTGTTGAGAACTAGCTGAAGTATCTTGAACGGTGGGAATGCATACCCGAACAGATTGTCCCAGCTCAGGCTTAGGCTGTCCGTCGCTACGGCCAACAGGTCCGGATACGGGGACACAAACAGGGTAAGTTGGGCGTTCGCCCGTGTCGCGAACAGGTCCAGCGTCGGGGTGCCCCACCGATTGAACAATTTCTCGCACACCTCCTGGTGTAGACGCCACTCCGTCGTTGGGATCTTCCCACCCCTCGAGAGTTCGTCCGCTAGCACATTGAGACTTTCGGCAATGTGTCTCGGGACCAGAGTAATTGCAAAGTCCACGCACAGTTGAAAATTCCGATTCACTTCCTGATATAAGGAGCAAGAGTGCATGCCCCCCCTCCTCTCCTCAGGTAGGACACTGCCGAAGTATTGTCGGATAACACCGTTACCACTGACGCTTTCACCTTGTGTTTCCAGCACGCGAGCGCTAGGAAAACTGCACGAAGCTCCAGTATATTGATGTGGAGCCCCCTTTCCACCGACGTCCACTTCCCGGCCGACTGTTCTTCTCCCATGGTCGCGCCCCACCCCGAGGAGGACGCGTCCGTGATCAGAAGCCAGTCCGACGCCAGGATGTGGATTGGCACGCCTTCCTCCAGATTGGAGCGGGCCGTCCACCATTCGATCGCCTTGATGGGCGCCCTGTCCAGTGGAACCTGGTCCTCCCATGATCCCCAGCTGTTCCACTCCAGTTTCCGCAACCAGTGTATTGGTCGTACACGCCATGCCCCCAGGGGCACAATCGCCGCACACGAGTCCATCTGGCCTATGATCTTTGCGACTACCCTCGCCTGAGTCGATCGTTGTTCGAGTAGGGATCTCGCCGCCGCCGACACCTTAGCACATCTCGCCTTCGATGGTTTCACTAAGAAGGTCACCGTGTTGAAGGTAGCTCCCAAGAAATCGAACTCCCGGCTCGGCTCCAGCCTTGATTTCGTCGCATTGACCCCCAGCCCTAATTTGGATAGGAGCGTCACGCACTGTGTTGTGTTCCTCTCCAGAATGGAACGATCCCCATGGCGCAGCAGCCAGTCGTCCAGGAACGCATGGATATCGATGAGCATCACGTGTAGCGCTGCCAACACCGGCTTCATCATGACGGTGAATACATGAGGAGCCGTGCACAAGCCGAAGGGAAGAACTACAAAATGGTATGCCTTCCCTAGGCAAATCAGTCGGAAATAATGGTATACACTTGGGTTAAGGGGTATATGGAGGTATGCATCCTCTAGGTCGATCGACGTAGTGAACTCTTCTGGCTGGATGGCCTCCCTGATTGAACCCAGGGTTTCCATTTTGAAATGATCGGACCTGATGTAACGGTTCAAGTGGCGCAGATTGAATATGAGCCGTGAGCCCCCGCTCCGTTTCGGGATGACTCTGGCAGGACTGTAAAATCCCATAGTTCCTGGAGGTGATTCTTGTAGGGCTCCTTTTCGCACTAACGTCAACACCTCTTCCACATACTCTTTCGGCTCGGTTCCGGCGAGAAGCCAGTGTGGGGGCTTTTTGGTCAGGGGGGGTTCCGAAATAAAGTTTGGGGTATAACCCCTTGCCACCACCGACCTTACGAATCGATCGCCCGTCAGTAACTCCCATTCTCCGAGGTGGCACCTTAATCTCCCGGCTACTTGGTGGTGCAGCGGCCGAGACGGTAGTGCCAGTAATTGGTCAATGTCGTGTAGATGGGGGCCTTCCTCCACCCCCTCTGTTGCGTGGGAATGTCCCGCGCCCCTGAGCGCCTCGACCTCTCCCCTGTCGGGACTGCCCAGAATGCGGTTGATGTCCTTGCGAATGTGGTTTCTGCACACTCGAATGTAAGGCACCCCCACGGGGGGGCTGTCCGCGAAATGGCTGCCTGTTCCCACCACGGTTGTTCCCACCGGCGCGTGGTTTCAGCACTGGGGTGGTCGGCTTAACTTTGTCTAGCAGTTCTGGGGCAATAGACAGCAGCTGCCCGTTGAAGAGCCAGGATGAGCGATGCACTGGTAGAAGCCGTAAGTGTTTGAGTGTGTCCTTACACAGGCCCTCTTGCGAGCCGTCCAAGTAGGAGTCCCGGCGATGTAGCACTGAATTGAATAGCGACCGAGTACCCCAATTAATGGCGTCGGTGTGGAACTCGGACGCTTTCCTCATCAACTTGATTGCAGTGTCAATGTCAGCAATGTCCCTGTCGTCGGGTTCGGCCGCAAGAAAATCCTTCAACCTCGCCGTGGCCGCTGCGTATGCCATGTCGGCTGTCGACGTAGCACGTAGGCTGGCCCGAAGCACTTTTTCGTCCTCCTCGAACTGATTGGAAGGCACTTTCACGAACGGGGATCTGGGCAACGCCGATTCCATGTCCATTTTACATTTGCCAAACACATACTCAGTTTCGTCGTAAGTCTTGTATCTGCCCGCACGCGGTGCCCCAGCGTTTCCCACCGTGGAGAAAAAACTACCCTTCGTCAAGTCTGGTTGGGGGATGGGTGTCACCGCCGACAACACTTTTCCCTTGTCGCGTAGTACTCCACCGTTGACTAGGAGCTGGCGGAATAACACTTGCGATTGGGGAAGGTGGTGCACCTCTTTCGTCACCCGGTCCTGGTTTGCATAGGAGGTAGCAGGAGGCTCCCCTTCCGGCGTTTCCGGAATTATTACTTTAGGGCAGAACACACTGGGTAGTGACCGATACACCTCATCCACCACCCACGTCCACTCAATCGCCTCTTGAGCCGTGTACCCCACGTCCGGGTTACCATGAGATGTCCGGGTTACCGGTTGAGGGGTCCGGGTCGATCGGACCCTGCATTGCCCCGTAACCCCCCAAACCCGGGTCTGTAGGAGGGTCTGTCGACGGGTCGATACCGGCGTCCGCACCACCCGTTGCACACTGTGGCGCGACGGAGGAGGGCATGACATTACCGTGTTGTGCACTAACACTCACACTGGCACTGACACTTAACGAAGCACTTCCATCCCCTTGACTTTGCGAATTTGCTACTAACTGCCCCCCCCCCGTTGGGGGGGGGGGGCGGGGGGGAGTGCGGCCGGCCAATTATAGTTTGGTGGGTCACCCGGGCACGACTGAGCATTTTGGTTTTGCCACCCACCAACGTTTGGCCACGACCAATGGCCGCCATAAGTCGCCCACTGACTCTCCCAGGAACCCGGCAGTCCCCACGGCGGTTGCACGGGTTGGGTAGCCTTGTCTTCACTAGCAAGAGACCCGGACTACGAGTAGTCCGTCTGCTGCAATCCTGGGTTCCCAGCCAACAACCCGGACCGGGAGGCCAAGGTGTCCGCATTACATGTCCGGGCGTGTTCGCTAAGGGTTGCACCCCAGACCTAGTCCGGGCGGTCCCCATCGATCGCTGGTCGGAGGTTTGTAGAGACGACCCCAAAACCAACCAGTTAGGATCGTGCGAGTCACCAATCCGCCTACGTTTCGGTGACGTATCATCCACATCATAAATTCGCTTACCCGCACTGCACCGTCTATTAGGCGATCCCGGGGGCGTGAAGTTGTCCCGACGATCGTCATGTCCATCATCAAGAACCGGCGTCGATGTCACAATCGGCAGCACGGACGGTGTTTTTCCCGCTTTCGAGAGTCCAAAATATTTTTCGAACGTGTCGAGGATGTCTTTTTGAGTCGCTAGCGCCAGTTTCTTCTCGGCCGCCAGCTGGTCCGCCTTTCTTTGTTCCTCATTCTTGGATAGTGCTTTGTCCACACACGCGGCCACCATTTTGGCGATGTCCGCCGTCGATGGCGGGTTCGTCAGAGACCCGGACTGCTGTTGCATAAAGGGCGCGTCCGCACCCAACGGAAATTGATTTTCGCTTGCCGACGTCAAAGAATCTTTACCCGAATCCACATAATCGTCGTGCGCCAACATGGAATTGTTTTCTAGTAAGGCCAGTTCACGAGCTCGTCTCCTATCCGCTCTTTTGTACGACTCGGCACGTGTTGACGCGATCGACGCAATCACGTCCGGATCCATGTTTACACAATGTTCAGCACACTTATACGACGTGAAATCACATACCCTACATTTCCGGCAAAATTCGTGGGGGTCCGACTTATTGAGCCTTTTCCCACACTTCCGGCCGGCCTTTCCAGGGCAGGTAGTTGGTTTTGTTGATTTTTCCATGATTGAAAACGTAACGATCGCGACTGCTTCCAGTCGCGTCCCAAAACAAACTGTGAAGCAGAGCGGGAAAAGGGGCGCCACCTAGCGGTGGTCATGGGCCCCGGGGAGCGCCATTGCAGAGACTGGAGAGCGTTAGATTTCATGTTTGGGACGGGTAGCATTTCCAAAACGGGAAAGCATAATAAAAATACAGGTAAGTATTTTAGGCTAGCAGTAAAACTAAGATTTTTCCTGCTTGTGCTGTACTATGTATCCACAGGACACAACGCCAACTGGTGAGGAAAGTTTTGTTTGTTAGTCATTCCTAAGCCGAATACTCGGCACACACCATAATAATAGCCAATTAAATTGCTTAGTAATATAGTAACACACTGTCATAAGGGTAAGCTCATGGGTCTTCAGAATTGCAGCGTTATATCGAGATTATCTTTTTCTTTCATTTTTTTTTTGGCGGCGCGAGCGAGCGAAGCGTAGCCTATAACGGACACCAAATTGCAAAATGTTGGTCTGTTGGTCCGTTGGTGTATTGGTTGCACTTTTTTAGTCTGGGTGGAGCCCAAACGAAAGGTCGGATTAAAATGAAATTTTGTAAAGAAGGCCTGAGTTCTTCACCCGATTTGAGAGGATACCTCAACTCAAACTAACAACAACCTGAGGAAAAACTTCGTTTACGGCAACGAACACTTTTTTTTTTCTCGGTGCCTCGGCCGTAAAAAACCCCAAATTTCAAAAGCCTGTATCTTCCAAGAAAATGGACCGATCCGTCTCATCTAAACAGCTCTTAATAGCCACGAACTTTATCTGTTTTCCCCCGCAAACAGAACACGAAAATTCCTTCTAGAACTTTCACAGCATCCATTTGAAAAACGCACGAAACCGATGCCGTAAAATCACCGTAGCGCACGAGACGCCATTTTCGCCACTTGTAAAAATTTGTATTTGCTTTTATTTTGCCACTTAGGCATAAAGCCGAAAACATTAGTTTAGTGTTTGTAGGGAGGAGGTTCCTCTACGAAGGTACTTAACCTCCATGATAATTGTACAGATACTATGTTTTGATATTTCTTAGGTAGATTTAAGGTGACGATCTATGATGCACTTGAGAAATGTCCGACACCCACAAACCCTAATTTTACGTCTGTAAATATTAATTCAAATGTTTAAAATGCATTTTAGCATTCGCTGGTAACCCTAAAACTTTTATTTTATAATAATCTTTTAACGTAATCTTTTGCCATCCTAACTACCCGAGCTTAGGCAGCATTTCGTTTACGTCTTTTCTGTTTGTACTTAGTTGTTCCTAGCAAAACTGACTTGGCTTTTAATTTCCCAAAGTAAACCTGGCATCCCAATGTTAATAACCGAATTTATTGAGATCACTCCTTCAATAGTCGCGATGCATAACATCGTGGTTAAATAAGAAAACAATCCGTAGTAATTAAAGGCCTTATTCACGTTCCAAACAATGAGTTTAACTCTACCGGCCTCTCTTTACCACGCAGTACATAGTTATTCCTTCAAACGGCGCCAAGCGAAAAATCCTTTGCGCTGCCGACTTTTCTATTGTTCTCAAGGCCCTCAGCCAACCAGACCTCCCAGCTCTCCTGGTCGTCCGCGCGAACTTCCGGTAATGAGTATATAACCCCAGCCCCAGGAGGCAATCGTTAGCACACGCTCAGCAGATCTCAAAGCCAGAGGTGATTACGCCAGTCGGTATAGGAGATGTCCTGTCCGAATGTTGCCATGCCGGGCAAAGGTAGTTGGTTCGTATTAGACTAGTGTTTAATAGTTTAGGAAATTTAATTTTGGAAACCCCATTCGAAATTTTAGTTTTAAATTAACCTAACCTTAGCTTTGAGGGAATTATGGAGGTGGAGCCATAGTCGGCATTCTAGGCCCCCATCGCCATAACGTCAGGGTTCACGGTCCCTTTCTAAAAACCAGCTTTTTTTCCCGTGTTTATTATTATGAACTTAATCTAAACACTAAATCTGCATTTAGACGACGTATTTTCAAGGGTGCTTCCCCAAATACTAAGGATCTACAGATTTGAAGATTTGATTCTAGGTCGGACTTAGAAAACATAGTCTTGACTATTTGTGCGTAATTCCGCGGTTTGCATGTTATAACGGGTTCCCGAGGTCCCACAAACTTTTTCTAATCGAAATTGTAGTTTTTACTCTTCATCCAGTTGTGTGAAGTTTGAGTTGAATTTAATGTAAATTCTTGTTGATTTTTCCTGTTGTAAAAATTGTCGTGCTTTAATTTAAAAGCCTATATTCTTGTATTGACACTAGTTGAATTTTACATGTAATTGTTTATATTTATTTGCCTTTTAATAATCCACTGAGTTTGTAAAACGTCTGTTTTTCTACTAGTTAGACTAAATGTAGAAGTTATAGTTCTTAAGAAAACCACTTAACAATTAAACTTAGAGCTGCATTTAGAAACACCCACCTGGTGGCAGCGAATACCCCCCTTTAATGTTGTCTAGTTAGCCTACAGTTAGGACAAATGACTCTCTGTTACCCATACTGGGCCAGTAGCATACGTGTGCTGTTTTCCGTAAAAGTAAAAACCGCCACCACAACTAGAAGTTAAAGGTAAAAACCATCTTGATGTCGGCGAGGCTACAAGCACCTCTACAGTCGTAGCTTCGGCCGCTACAATTTCGCACAACACTTTATACCCCCAAAAGTATTGCTGAGCCAAAATTTAACGTAAATCGAACAATTATTACTGTAGAAATTTAAAAATTTTCGAATTTATATCTAACACTCACCATTGTAAATTTGGAGTCGTGAATAGTAAAGGAATTTCGACGAAGCATACACCATGCTAATGGTAGTCAAGTGAACTTTAAAAAACACGGCAAATTAAATTTCGGTTGCTTCTTTCTAGCTAATAATCTTTTTCGACGTAACTCAATGAAATAATAACATTTGATGCTTGCATTTAACCACTACAGTAACAAACGCAACCATAAAAACAAAAGGATTCCATTAACGACACACGTTAGTTTCATTTGAAAAAAGAATGCTTTGGAGATTATTCAATTCAACATGGCAACGAAAGTGGCGCCTACACTAGTGTTGGGAATCCCGAATAAGAAACCTGAAATCGTCGTATCAAGGCCAAGCGGTATTATAAAACGATATTGACATCAAACGAAACACGAAAGCACAAAACAATAATTTGCCCGCCTCTCTCAATTCCTGGTTGCCACGGTAACGTGGACTCGAAACCAAAACCGTGTTGCATCGCATGAAGGTATAGGCTTAATCTCGAACCAGTGTTGTAATCTGCTACTGACGAAAATAAATCGGAGATAAATATTACGCCTAAACGCTAAAAATTAGGCCTAAAACCTAAAATTAGGTCTAAAATCTAACACATTTTAAACCTAAATTGTGATGATTATTTCTTTCAGATTATATAATAGAGATCGCTGTTGCAGTCATAGAGTTAGGAAATACTATATTATCTTGCATTGCGTGATAGAGGTGTGCCAGCCTAACATTTTCGTTGGTGGCGGTGTCAAATCTTATACCAAAGCAGTATTGTGAACCTTTTGAATCTTCTGACTATTGTTAAAAAACTATCGTACTAATGATTGTTTGGCTTGCAGTTTAACGCGTTATTACGTGCGGTTTTATTTTTACTCGCGGCGATGGCCCACGTCTTCAGTGTTGGCTGCGAAAAGAGGCTACAAATAACTAAACAAAAACTAAATGCTGGAGCAAACGAAAGCTTGTTAACGTAAATTTGACACCTAACATAGGCCTACATTAAATAAACAGGCTAAAATAAGAAAAAGGCCAGCAAAGAACAGCAGTACGTCACACCAAAAGGCAAACAGCCCAACAAAGCCCATTAAGTAATTTACCCAGATTTTTAAGAATTATTAACAAATGTGGTAGCGTCATTAAAATAAAAACTAAATATAAGTTTGAAATGAAGATTCGTTCGCTCCGCCTACAATAGGCCCAAAGTCTGTTTCCTAGTAGTAGTTTAAAGTACATAAAACATAGATAAACATGTCTCATAGTAATTTTAGTCCTTCCTGTCTCCATTTCGTCATTGCTGTTGCAGTTTGCTTTTGGTGTTTGCACTCACTGACACACAGCGTTGTGATGTGAGGAAATTCACTCTGCCGACTTTCTCCTACTCCCCGTCTCATTATCATCCCACTTCTTAACCAATCATCCGTTCCAGCGAAAGGCAGTGGGTCTTTGCTACCCCACAGATGTTTGACATTTCTAACTCAGAACTCATTTCAGCTTGTATCGAATAACGATAGGGTGGGAAAAGGGGAAGGGATTTAATGCAAAGTGAAACATGCTAAGCGTTTTAAAGTTATAAAGGGTTCATTTTAAATGGGGGATAGGGATAACACACCCAATGTTATTACGTAGGTTTTATGCTTCTTTGTAGGCATCTTAATTAAAAAAAGGTAGTCATGGTGGAATTTCGCTGGTTACTACGACTTACCGAAGTGATTAGCGAGATATATGTTGTGGCAATTCGGGTTGATTTAATTGCAAAAAATCTCACATACATTGCATTCTGATCTCAATGAATCTTATGTGTTGCCCAGTACACACTAACACAAATTGTAACTAGTTTCACTTTTACGATGCATACCTTCGTAGCTGCACCATATCGCCGCAATATAACGAAACAATTTTGTCAATCATTATAACATCTAACCTACATCTCAAGTTTTATTAGGAACCTATTTACAGCACTGGCAATGCAGTATGTTGCTTTAGATTGAAGTCAGTCAATTGTAGAGTTTTCAAGAAGGGAGGAAGAATGGGTTGCAAGGCGAACAGACATTTTCGAAAATTGTGGCGAATTTATGAAAACACATTTTAGTGTCGACACCTGCTTTCATTCAAAAATAGACTTTCTTTAATTAAATTAATTGAAAAAACTCTCCCTTTCTTTTTTTTACTTATCAAATTGCTGTCATTTTCTAATGCCCAAAATTTAAACTTTGGTCTAATGGGATAAATTGCTTCAATGAACACTACGCCAAACAACAGAAGCCTAGTAAGAGATTTTCAAACCGTTACTGGCATTACTTCTGCATTATTCTCATTCCCTTGTGCAAAACTCTTGGGTTTTGGGACCCCAAATGTCTGAAAAACCAGAATCAAAAACAACGTTTCCCTAAATTTCTCCGGCGATTTCCGGGCTAAAAAAACAATGGTTCTGACTGTCGAGTCGTACACACACTCCCTGTACAGTAATTTAAGCATTACGCGTAGGCCTGAACTCCCGTTGCAGCCGATAAAGTGATCAATACTTCAGCTGCCTGGCGGGTTTCCAAAAGCAGTAGAACTTCCGTCATCCAGTCCGTTGCGACCTTGCGAGGTGCACCACGCAGCAGATTCATAAAGCGCAGCGCTTGTTCCAAATCGTCCCTTTCTACACACCATCGGGCACGAGTCAACACGTCGAAGGCGCTCATCTGGGAGGGATCGACAGGCCGATTGGCTAGTTCTTTAGCCGTGGCTCGGGTTGCCGATTCAATCATCAGCAATGACTGAAGGTAAGAGAGGGCGTACCACATCAAGCTGCCACCCTGGTCGTCCACAAGAGCCACACGACGGCAGGTTTGGTACACGGTCAGAAAACGCTCCTTGAGGGCCGTTTCTGGGTAAATGCCTCGAACTAGAGCCGTTTCTGGAATGGCCTTCAACACGGTGCCTACAAATTCAGATGATCCTAAAAAAAA